>JAKSZP010010815.1:0-108680 GCA_022478985.1 Massospora cicadina
GGTTTTAACAGGTAGTCTTGAAAGGGACCTGGCAGAAAGCACAAGTTTAGGGATTTTCATTAAAAAAGGGCAGATCCTTCTAAAACTACATGATTATTAATCATAGGTAGATCCATGGAATCTCTTAGGGGTCTTTTTCTCCCTAAGATAATCTCCTGACGTAATCTGCATTCATAAGGCAACTTTTGTTACGCAAAAAGACAGGAATCTATGTTTTCTAATAGGCAATCTCTTGGCGAAATAGTAGTCATCACCAAGCCAATCTCTTCTTATCATACAGGTAATCTCTAGATAGACTAGGCAAAATATTTTAATAAAAGATGTATTAGATCTAGTGTAACTTTATTAAGAAATAAATGGTACTTTAAATAGTACCAAAATAGAATTAATATTAAAGTAAAATAAAAGAGGGGGAATTCCAGATGAGGAGAGATAGGCTTACAAATGTGAGGATGTCAAGATTTGTAAATTGTCGGTATTACAGTTCTCTAGACTTTCACTGAGGTTTAAAGGTGGTTTAAAGCTGAAAATTCACAAAAAAGGATTGTCACAGGATTTAAACCTCAGATTTAATAAAATTTAAGTTCAGAGCCAAACGCTGTACCACTTATGCTAGAGGAGGTCAAAAAGGCAAGGATGAACGGGATACCAACTACTTTATTAAATTTAAAATGTGTCAATATTTATAGGGTGCATAGGGACACAATGCCTCAAGGATCTTCATGGCCCCATCCGCTCAGGATCTTTTATAGCCTTCCAAATTAAACATATTGGTGTCCTCCTCATTGTACTTCGTCATTCCCATGGCTAGAGAGGTTTAAACCCCACCTCATGTGATACAAGAAGTGGTGATGAGACTCCTGAAGTCATATCCATTGATCCTTGAATGTGTGTTAATTTCTGACTGAGTTTAGGATTGGTGCCATAAAAATAAGGCTATGTTTGAATAGATTTGAGAGTCAATTCACTGCAGCACAATATGGAAGTAGGGACTTCAATTCATTTTTCAACTCGAATCCTGACAATGCCCCTTCAAGTTCCTGTTGGAGGGGGTATAGGGTTGAAGGAACCAGCCATGCACCATACCAATCACAGCCCCCTGGATAACATTGGCAATAGACTCTGACTTCACCTTATGAATAACCTTGTAAGGTCTGGACCAAAGAACGTCAAGCTTATTCTGTCGATCCCCAGGCCAATGGTGATAGAAGTGATCAAGGGCACCTAATTGGAAAGTTGGTAATGAGGGTCAGTTGAGATTAAAATTGTGATGTCTCTCTTCCTAAAGTTATGACAATACCTTGTATGGCCAGGGCTTGAATCCGGACAATTTCTTGGCTAAGGCCCTTATAGTTAAATCAGAGTTCTCAGGTGTATAGGTCTCAAGCAATGGCTGAAAGCTACTTGGTAGCTGGGGATTATGCTTATACAGAACTTCAAAGGGGGACATCTTTATGATTCAGTGGTAGCTTATCCTATAAGCAACACTCTGGGAAAGTAGCGGTTCCTGCAAGCAGGATCTGAGTTGGCCATCTTAAATTAAATGGAGATAGGAGTTCCATTAGCGTGTTCTACTGCCCCATTAGATGATGGATGGTAAGGGGCGGCAAAACTCTGATTAGTGCCAAATAATGAGGTAAGTTATTGTACTACCTGTGAGGTGAAGTTCACTCCTGTTGTCCAAAAGTAAGGTTGGGGCACCCATTCTGGGAAAAACGGATTGAAAAGTAAAAAGGGCTGTGTCTTTAGCGGTGGCAGCTGGGACCAAAATCGCTTTAACCCACTTGGGTAGATGGTCCACAGCTAGGAAGATATACTTATGGCCATGCAACCCAGTGGGAAGAGGGTCTACAACATCAATGCTAACAACATTGAAGGGCCCCATAAGGGCAACGACCAAGTGTTGAAATCAAGTATTGGATCGGTCTTGGGATTGGCAAGTCATACATGCCTCCAAAACCTCTTGGATTGTCTCTACTATTTTGTCCCAGTAACATCGTGACTTCAGCCATTCGTGAGTAGACTTAACTGCCCCATGTCCCACAGTAAGATGGCCCTCTAGAATAACATCAGTTCAGGAAGAAGAACGGACGTAATGGAGCCATTTCTTAATGACCCTCTTGTAGAGCAACCCATCCTTAATTTGAGCGTCTCAGGTCATCCTTTGAGTTCAGCTTGGACCTCAAACATTTCACTCCCATCCCTCAGTTTGACCTATCAGCTCATACAGCTGGTCCTCCTCAGAATCAAAAATGCTAGCACCAGAATCCTGAATAGGCTGTCAGCATTTTGGTGAATTGTGCCTTCATGATGAACAATGGTGAAATCATAACTCTGCAGTCATAAGGCTCATCTGACTAAATGGCCATTTAGGTCCTTCATTTGCTGAAGCCACTGCAGTAAGAGTAGTCGGTGACAGTAGTAAAGTGGGTACCATAGAGATAAGGCTGAAAATGTTTGATGGCTAGCAAGACAGCCAGGCACTTCCTCTCAGAAACACTGTAGTTCCATTTGGCTTTACTCAGTGTCTTACTAAAAAAGGCCACGGGATAGTCGACCTTATTTATATTGTGCAGGGCTAGGATAGCCCCAATGGCAACATTGCTTGCATCTGTAAACAACAATAATGGTTGGTCAAACTGTGGGTAGACTAGAATGAGTTTAGTACATAGAGCAGTTCTCAAGGCATTAAACCGTTCTTGTTCAGGCCGCCATTCAAACGGCACAATATTCTGTATGAGGTAGAATAGTGGCTCAAATAGGTCAGCAAACTGAGGGATAAACTGACAATAGTATCTAACCATGCCTAGGTACACCTGAATATTCCTTAAGCTTTAAGGCGTGAGATTCTTTCTATGGCGTCAACTCTGTCTGTTATAGGTTGAATGCCATCCTTTAAAACTTTGTGTCCTAGAGACTCCAGTTTTAACTGAGAGAAAGAGCAATTTGAAGCTTTAAGCTTTATAGAAGCCTTCCAAGCCAATTGAAGACTTCCCTGAGATGCTCGATGTGTCCATTAAAGGTTTGTGAGAAAACAGCAATGTGATCTAGGGAGACAAGGACACATGAAAGCTTCAAGTACATAAGTATCTCAAGCATGGCGCGTTAAAAAGTGGCTGGGGCGTTACAGAGGCCCTGTGGAATCCTCATGGGCTCAAATACTTCCTTGTTAGCTATGAGAGAGCACTTGGCTTGATCTTCATGTGTGAGATCAACTTTCCAATATTTGCTGGAAAGGTTTAGGGTGGGAAAGTACTGCGATCTAGCAAGCAGACGGATGGAATCATCAATTTTGGGCAGAAAATAACTGCCCCTCTTGGTGATGGAGTTGAGTTGCCAGTCGTCCATCACCACTTAGTGGCTGCCATCCTTCTTCTGAACCAGGAGTAAAGGAGAGGCCCAAGGGCTGCGTGATGGTACTAGGAGTCTGGCGTCAGGTAGTTGTCTGAGCTCCACCATCACCTAGGCCTCTTCACCCTTGCTTTTTGGTAGGGTCAGGACTGGAAAGGGGATCGTCCCCAGTCTCCACATGATGTAGGACTCCGTTCATTCTTTCAAAGTCATATGTTGAGGCCGAAAACAGGTCTAAATACTCCTCCAACAACTCTTGAACCTTGCGTTGTTGATCATCTGAGAGGTCCTTTCCAATACTAGTGTCAACCAGGCCCACCAATGGGCATCTCCAAGATGAAGTCCCTCAGGCTCCCAAAACTTTGGACATCATCAACAGCCTTCACTGGTATGAGGTGGACATAGGTGGTGGGACTATTTGTGACTTCTATTTTGGGTTTGCCAGTAATTTAGCTAGCAACACTTATATGGATCTAGCACAGACTAAATCTAGAATTCCTGGGCAAGTTAGCTCTCCTTGGCGGACAGTTTGTCTAGGCCTCAGATTTCAAGTAGGTATCCAGAGGGGATGTTAACATGGACCTGGGTGTCAGCAATGTCTTAGGACTTAGGGGGTATTGTAGTCATCATAGTTGAATAGATCAGCATGTCTTCTTGGCCATCAACAGCAGGTGGGCAAATAGTCTCGAGGGCCCCTTATGTGATATTCAAGCCAACTAATTCGGCCTTCACACTCCATCAAACAGGCTTGGGCTTTGACTTCCATTTTAGAGTCATGAGAATTTTCAAAAATCATGGTGACCAATGCCCTAGTATGGATAGAAAGTCATCATTGTAATGGACTACGGCTGAGTAGTTTCAAAGGAACTGAGTCCCAAGGAGAATGTCATATCTAGGGCTATTTAGCGCAACAGAGGGGTAGTTTACAGAGAGATTTCTGAAAACGCACCAGTAGAGAGGAATAGGCCCCTTTAGATCGGGTGCATTGTGTGTCAGCCATGCTATACTCCATATTGTGGGGCGAATCTGGAGATATTTTGACGCACTTCATCAATTTGGACAATATGACGTTCGCAGGGGAGCCATTGTCAACTATGACGAGGCTGGGATCTTATGAACTCAAACTGCAATGCGGGTAATTAAACTTCTGAACTGGGGTGGTAACATGAGAAACATGGGAGAGTCATTGGAAGAAGAGTAATCAGTATCAGTTTCTTTATTATCAATGGACACTAAAACTTCTTCTACAGTTACAATAGCTCAAGGTTTGTTTAAGGTTACAGAGGATTCTTGAGTACTAGTAGAGATGTCAGCATGGAGCGCCTCGTCCTTCATGCTGACAGCCTTTTTCCGACCCTTGGCAAGTCGTTTCCAGCAGGCATTGACACAGTGTCTTAAACCGTTACAATAGGTGCATCAAGGTCGAGGATTATTCTGGTTTTTGGCCCCATGGACTTTAGTACAATTAGAGGGGCCTGTAGATGTAGCCTTAAAGTGTAGGGTTGACGCATAGATTTCATTAATTGATTCCTTGATTTCCTGGATACAGGTTAACCCATTATTCTTTTTGATCATATGCATTTGAACCTCAGGGTAGGATCCCATTGTAGAGATAACAGCTCTATTAGCATCATCCAAGGTAATATGATTGAAAGTGACTAAGGGCTGTGATTGGGCATAAAAACGGCTGTTAAACTCCATGGGCTTTCTTCTTTATTCAGGAGGATATTCATAAACGCATTGTTTTTAATTGGCCAGGGTTTGATTGCTGCCGAGCTCTTGGATTAAGACTGTACAGGCCTGTTCCAGGTGTTGTATTCCTTCAAATGGTGATTCATGATCTCCCAGGCAGTGCTGTTAAGGCGGGAGTGGATATGCTTTACATTCTGCTAATTGGTAGCCTCCTCCATGGAACTCTCATGAGTACAGAAAGGAGGCAATGCTTTCATAGCCAGGGGTGAACATTTCCTTAAAACTAGGTTCAAAGTTAGTTACAAGAGGAGTGGACAGGGTGTTAACATCAGGGAAGAGCGCCGGCTCAGAGACTCTCAGTCTCCGCATAGTCATGTGAGGCCTGCTGGTATAGACATTAATGTAAGCCCTCAATGCCCTTTTGGATATCATCCCAGTTTCAGTTGAGGGAGGAAACGGAAGTCTTTTTTGCAACATGCTCGTTTAAGGATTGAATGTCGGCGCCCTGAAGCTGAAGCTGACTCTCCAAAATGGTCAAACGGGTTTCAAACCCTCAACAAGTTTGTTTAAGCTGAGAAATGCAACTATCAGTAAGCTTAGTGAAGGTGCTGGTGTTGTCCATTTCATCTGACAGTGCCTCATTGGAGACCCTAGGGTTTAGGGAGACTCCGTCCACTTGGAGTTTGCACTCCTGAGCTACATCCTGAATCTGATCACATAAGTCATCCAAGTCTGTTATCACATCCTTTCGCCATGAGTTGTCAGGGCCAGTAGGAGTGGGTGCTGTGGACCCGAGGGCCCTTGACGTCCATAGGGACCCTCTTTTCCTTTAAATCCCTCACGCCCTTCGGGCCTTTGGGCCCCTTGACCCTTCAGGACCTGCACTTCCAGAGGGTAGTCACAAGAGCCAGCTCCCTATAGTGTTGTTGCAGGGTCTGTACCAGATCCTTGATATGGAGGAGGTGTTTCCAAGTTTCCTCAATAAGCTAGACATTCTGACGCAACCGGTCATCAAGATAGCCAGAGATCCCGCTATCCAACACCACAATTCGGTCTCAGGTCTTATTGATCAATTATTGATTATTGATAATGGCCTCACGATTGCCATTAACAAAGGAGGAGGCCACTATGTAGAAATCTTCAATGTGGGAGTTTAAGGCCTAGGTGCGCCCCAGTTGTTAGGAGACTTATTGATGATGCAACCTAACTAGCTGAGGTAGGTGACAAATAGCTGGGTGGACAATGTTGTGAAGGTAGATTTTTGGAGCCAGGGCAAATTCTCCTGCTGGGAGCTGGACTGAGGCATGGAGATCCTGCATGTTAAAGGGCATGGAAGAGGCGCGGGAGTGGATGGAGTGGGCACCCACGGAGTAGATGCTATTTATTAATTTTTGGACAACATCATTAAGTTTCTTAGGTGAATTTGGTACTGACTTCCGTCAACAGAGGGCTAAGAGAACTAAAATATGGTCCGAAACTCTAAATTTTCAGGCTTCATGGGTGGTACTTCATACTGCAAGGTACAATTCATTGAGCATCGCTTCTTAACTGATCAGCAGATTGACCTTCAGGACTGCTAGTATTCTCCATTGTTTGTGATAGACGTTTTCACTTAGGACAGCTCAGAGCCCATTGTAGTGAGCACCTATTTTTGTCAGCGTTACAAATCTCTAGACTGTTGCTGAGGTCCAAAGGTAAGCTTAAAGATGAAAATTCATGAAAAGTGATTGCGTCAGGATTCAAATCTCAGATCTTAATGTAATTTAAGTTCAGGGCCAAATGCTGTACTAATTATGCTAGAGGATGTTGAAAACGCAAGGATGAGCTGGATAATGACTACTTTATTAGATTATTATACGTCAATATTTATAAGATACATTGGGACACAATGCCTCTAGGTTCTTCATGGCCCCATCCGCTCAGAATTTTTCATGTCCTTCCAAATTGAACACTTGGGTGGCACCCTCATTGTACTTCGTTGTTCCTATGACTGGAGCGGTGTAAACCCCACCTCATTTGATTCAAGAAGTGGGGATGAGACTCCTTAAGTCATCTCCATTGATCCTTGTGTGTGGATCCCTGAATGAGTTTAGGATAGGTGCCATAAAGATAATGCTCCGTTTGATTAGGCTTGAGAGTTAATTCACTGTGGCTCAATTAGGAAGTAGGGACTTTGATTCATTTCTATCTTGAATCCCAACAGGAATGTAGGAGGTAAAGGCACAATCCTGGTTCACGGTTGGAGTAGATCAAACTTCATCATTAGCTGGACTGAGATAAAGGTAAAACTTTTAACTGTTTTCCATTATCTGTCATAGGGAAGCCAACAGATAGAAAGGTAGAATAGGTGATATAAGGACGTTACAGAGGTAAATAGAGCAATTGACTATGTATTAGAGCATTAGGTTGAATATCAAGATGATAAATATGTTGGTTCAGCTCTCTTCCCTACCTTGTCAGTCATTGGAGCATTTATAGAGATTTGTTCTGAATTTGTTTAACTTTAAATTCGGCTAATATCCATTTAATGCTATGTGAATCAAGGCTAATATTTTAAGTTCTAATCCTGACAATTATTTAACTGTTTAATTAATAAATATAAGCAGAATTGTCTAAATAAATAATTGTATAATAACCCCAAGGTTAAGGATTTATACCTACTAGGGCATATCCTGACAATATCTAAGAGAGATGGTCATTTGTGGAAAAACCATTTTTCTTATGTAGTCTACTATCATCCTGCCACAAATATTACTTTAGTGAGCCTCTTGTGAGGATAGTGTCTCCAAGTCTCTAAAGGAAGACTATGCCTAAAACAGGTGTGCATACACACACTGCAGCTCTCACAACTTGAGTCCTTGTAAAATAAATTCAGGACACCCCCATAAAGAGGTATATTGTGGGGACAACAAAATTTAACATGACAAATGAACATTTAAATATAAGCAAAGCTCCTTTATTGAGGAGATGACCAACAAAGAGATTGATCAAAGAAAACCTATTTTAAGGAGAATCAAAAATTTAGGCCTCAATTAAATCATTAGGCTTGAAAACAGTTCTGGCCAACAAAATAATTCCTTCACTTCTAGTATTCTGATATCTCAAGTAAGCACAAACTTGAGACTTTGATACCAAATGATTACCCCCATCTATAGTAGCTATAGAACTTGTAAATGAATGAATCCGCGTTCAAAAATTAACTGTAATGATTTATCTTCATTTGAAACGTAGCAACTAATCTTAAATCCCTTGATGTAACGCCTTACACCCATCACGTGATTCCTTGGAAATCATTTGGGCCTGCTTGACCTTAACCCAGCGTTTATTTACAGTGAATCTAATTTCATGGAGGGCGGTCATCTTGAATCCTTTGGCCTGGTCCATTACCTTCTTGCTCTTGCAGTCCATTTCTACAATTATCTCATTCAAACATGACACCGCTTAGACATTGGAAGGTTAGATACTGTGGTCTGCTTATTTGAATTATTATATACCCCTATTTCTAATAATAAGTTAACCTTTTGTGAGGGTTTGGTCAGGTCATTGTCATTAAAGATTATTTGGTCTCTTTGTGTGTTTATAATCTGTGCCTAAAAATCTTACGCCCCTGCGCCAATTTCAATACATTCAATAATGGTTATTATACCTATTATACCCATTATACCTGCTAATACTATTATGCTTATTAAGCTTATTGTCAATAGAACTCTCAGACATGGACACCATTGTTTAGTGAAAAATAGTTTGCTATAAAATTTTATCATAGCCTAAACAAAGTATTTTTCACTCACTTAAGTCTATTTGAGTATAAATTTTTTACCTTTCTCCAGGTGTAGAGATACCTATAGTATGACTTAGTATAGTTCACCAGTAGGTGACTATACGCTGCTCTGATATAAGAAGCTTGTTAGGTAAAAGAATAGCAATACTACTAAGAAGACAGTGGTACAGACGAAGGACCTAACCTGCGTGGCAGTGTGTATGCCATGCACTACAGCCACAACTATTCCAAGTCCTTTATTACCTGCTATGAGTTTTTCAGAGTATATTCATCTATTTTTTATATGTATGAGATCTTGGTCTTAAATTACAGCAAAAGACAGTAATAATGATAGGAACTTGATGCTCTGAAGTTTCTCATCAGGCTGATGGAATATTTGGAAATTTGCTGGCTTGAAACTTAAGGTCCCAAAACTCTAGTGCCTTTACATCTCATAAAGGTTCTGCAACCATTTAAGTGATGCATGGTCTGTATAACCTTAAATTTTATCTAATGCAAACACGGCCAAATCTATTTGAAAGTGTGGATTACAGCAAAGCACTCTCATTCCATGATTGTGTAGTTCCATTTGTGGCAGTTTTAACTTTGACTACAATAGACTAAAAAATGCTCTATATACTCTTATCTTACTGAAATAGCACTGCCCTGATGCAGACAAGGAGGCATAAGTTTGCACTATAAACTCTTTACCAAAGTTATGGCATGAGAACCAGGATATTAATAAAGGTTTCTTAAACCTAGTAAAGGCACGCTAAAGCTGCTTTTTTTAAACAAAAGGCGCATTTTCTATATGATACCAAAGAGCAATTTACCAATGAAGTTGAAATTAGTATCTACTACTAAAATATATGTTATCTCCGAGGATACTTGTACATTGTACTTTCCATCAGGAGTAGATATTTATGCAATGGCTTTGACCTTGGCAGGATTTAGTTATAGAATTAGAGATCTAACATTATATTAAATTATTCTAATCGATTCTTGAAGAAGTTGTACTTTTGGCTTTAATTCAATTTGTGGTGGTATTTAGACAAAACACTTCTTCCAGAAGCTCTAGGTGTTCTAAAAATCCAAGAATAAATTTTTATTGTTGAAGTACAAAAGAATATAGGAATGCTTTTAGCCTCTGAAAATATTAAATATTATCTGGTAAAACACCATTTGTTATTCTAAAACCTTGAGCAATCATGTGTGTTGAAGTAGGCCTTGAGAAGTTCATATGGTGTATTTCTACTATTCAGCCTTTTTATCTTGTTTTAAATATCAGGAAATCAGGTCCACTGCACAAGTTATCTAAAGTTACCCAGGCAGTCTAGGACATTGTCAATCTGTAGAAAAAATGATAAGAGACTTTTTTCATTATGTTATTCACCATGAGTTTCTCTATCACTACTCAGTTTGTTCCTTCTTTCTCTTAATAATTAGTGGGAGGCCCAAGGTCTTTTAGATGGCTTCAGCATCCCTTGCTCCAGAAATTTCCCATTCTCATAAGTCACCACTTCATCTAAAGCATAGGATTGAGGAATTGGATGATATCCAGTTTTCGTTTTCCTTTAAGTCAATCCAGTGGTCAGTCATAAGCAAATATGTCATGGTCATTTGTAGTAATATCTCGTGATAAATTTTCGGGCAAGGTAATTCTAATCCTTCAGGTTTTACTGGTCCTACTAGGCTTAATTAGTTATTTTGTTAGAAAACTTGCCAAAGAATCAGTAAGATGCAAAATCTTCTAGTGAACCAATTTTTGGTAACGCGTTTTAGCTCATCAATAAGAACAAATTGTAGGGAGCACACCAAAATGTGTCTTTTTGTCATTATCAGATCATATTGTAACTTAGCCAACAAGCCTCAGTATTCTTCATATCCAGGTTATACCACTCCAAGGGCTATGCGATGCTCCATCCCTGAAAGTTGATATAGAGTATTTACCTCTTCATATAGCCTTTCTGATGTTAATTTCCATCTTAGTGCTCATTTTGCTTAATGCCTCTCAGACTACTTAATGTAGTGACTTGAGAATAAAATAAGTCTTTTTTACTGTGGATATGATTGATTAGAATACTGGTCTTCTTATTTACTTAATAGTATTATATGGATTACCTCATCCTTATAAACCAAATTTAAAGACTTATTCGATTGTTGTCCTAATTTAAGCCTTGATATGGAATTAAATTGATATTTTAGCCAAAAACTCAAAATATTCTATACTTATTGACATTGATTACAAAGTATTGTATAAACGCTGCTCAATAAGTAGGGCATAATACTGGTTGGGCAGCACAATTTCTGGTACCAAATAGTAATTTCTAAGATAAAGGTGAAAAGAGCTATACGCCCTCAAATATGGTTTAATCATAGAAGTAAAGACCATATTGTAAGGACCTGGGAGACCAAGTTGGCTCTGGTTGCAAACTTGCAAATTTATCAGCTGTAACTAAGAAATGGCTTTTATGGTGGCCCTAAGCTTTCTATTTGATGATGGGAGAGTCATCTTTTTGGGTGCACTGAAATGGCCTCGATGGGTGCCATGGTGCAAAAAATGCTTAAAAATGGCAAATGGAAACATCTTAAGGAAAAATGTTTTCATTAAAATCAAACTAATCTAGAGAATAAAACAGGTCAGCATCCTCAGAAGTAAGGGCACTGGCTATAAAATGGGGAAGTTAGTTTAATGGTTGGAAGCAATGTTCTTGGGTTCTGCAACTCTTGGGTTGTAATCTTCTCTTACTGTAGGTTCCTGAGTTCATGCTTGAGATGGGAGGTTTGATTCATAAATTGTCACGAGAACTGGGGTAGGGAGAGGTGATAGGGAACGCCATTATTGACTGCTTTACAATTTAGCTTTCTCTACTTTTTTGTATTTTTCCAAATTGGTGCACGCTCAATCCTTAGAGGTCTGGCACTCAAATCAAAAATAAATTTCATAATCATTGTAAAAGGGTTCTCATGGAAATAATGGAAGAGAGGGTAAATTTGGGTTGGAATTTTTAACATTACTAGGCATAATCAATTGATTGTATCTTGAACGTTGTAAAGCCGTCAGCTTTTTGCAAAGTTATATTTTAGTATGGGTGGCGGTATTGGGGGACCTACTTGGAAACCATTGACGAGATTAGTATAGTTGATGGATTTTTCTACACAGGAGCTTAAGTTCTTTAACATGACAAAAGCTAGGCTTTTGTGTATTTTAGGGGGAACAGCTATAGAAGTTATAACATAATTGACCTTTTCTACCTGAAAGGGGTAGTAAGTACAACCCGGCCTCTTGCCCTCTGTAAAAGTCTAAAATTACCCTATCCTTTTTACTAATCTTCCAATAAGTTTGGACTACTGGGACTCCATCCCTCATGGTAAGTTTGTCATTGTTAAGGTTAGGTTAGAGCATGATACCACAAAGTTAAGTAGCGAATTGGAAGAGTCATCTACCTTCTGACAAGAATAGGTTACCCTATCTTGGGAAACAAAGGTTGAGCTGGGGGTGTCTGAGCAGGCTTCAGAAATTTTGACCGAGGAGGGACGTTGTGTGAAGATTGATTAATTAAAAACCCAATATTGGGTGCAATACTTAAAGTAATTGGAAAGATTTCTTTTTGGGAGTATAAGACTTCTTTAGTGGCAGAAAAAAATCCACTGGATAATCTACCACCATTAGATCCAAACCCAGCGGAACATCTGGAGGCAACTGTGGTTGATGAAATGGAACCAGGGAGCGTATCATTTTAATATGGAACTTACATATGTCTAGCAATATCTCATATACAGTGGTGGTAGGAACCATACAAGACGATATGCTAACCAACTGACCAACCCACACATGTAAAAATGGTTGAAAAGGACAGGAAGGGCGACGCGGGGAGTCCACGCTGCACTTTAGCAGATTTTGTAAATTTGAATGGCCTGTTATGTAAGGATCTAGGGATCCCAAGTTTGCTCTTATTGCAAACTTGTGGGTTTTGATCGACCACCAGAGTGAAAAACAACTTCTGTCATTGTAGCCCCTGAGCCCTCTAGTTGACAAAGGGATAGTCATCTTCGTAGCTGCACTGAAATGTCCTCAATGGGCGCCATAGTGCACAAGATGCTTATAAGATGGCAAATGGAATTGGCGAGAGGGGAAATATTTTTTAAAATATGCTAAAGAATAAAATAGGCCAGTACCCTCACAAGTAATGGTACTGTCTTTAATTATAGAAGTTTCTTTATGGTGGGGCACTGTTATTGGGATCTGCAGCTCTTGGTTTGGCAACTTATCTGGTTGCAGGTTCCTAGGTTCACGATTAAAAGGTAATAGGAAAGACAGAGTCTTTTTTTGATCAGATTAGTTTTCAAATATTGGATGAGGCTGATAAAAAACAAGAAAACTACCGCCTGTCAAATCCTATATCTCTAAAAGTACATTTGGTACAATCAATCCCAAATTTATCAAAAAGAGTATGAAGTATCAATCAAGCCAGATTCTGCTACAAAGAGTACCTGGATTCACCAGTCACGAGCCAGACTTAATATTTCCTTAAGGATTAAGGAATATATTACCCATAAGAAGAGTTTTAACTCTTATTGAGAGCATATCCCACAAAGCCTATAAACATTACATCATATAAGCAATAAAGTACTTCTTACCCTATCTTGCTGTTTTGAAAACGCTAAAATGAAACTACCCTGGTGACAAGTAATTCCACTAGGACGCCGCTGAAGCCGATTTAACTGATAGTTTATTAGCTATATAATGACACTAGCTAATAAATTCCTGAAATTCTAATACTGGTGCTTTCTGCCAAGTGACATTACAAGGCTATCCAGTGAAGAGGTTTTACCAATATAAACAATTTTTGATGAAGAAAACACCCAAAGAATAGATAGCATGAGTGTGACTAGATGCCAATCTAACCAGCAAGAAGTGCCTGTTAAGCACCTGAGAGATTTATAAGGTACTATACCTATAACCTTTAACCTTTTAATCCCTGATGATGTAGCTTATAGCATTCAACCAGATGACTAGGCTAAACTGTGGAATCATTGCTTTATGGAACCATTCATCTGGGAGGTTGATCTATTCAAAAACGTTTCACCAAGGTTGCACTCTAATTGATGCATTTGTATTTTACAGCTGCCTTCCTAGAACAGCAGTGGGTGTTGTCAGAGCTGAGTCATATCTCTATCTATTTGTACATCCTAAAATTCATCATCAGATATAGATATTAAGATAATACCATATGAAAATCAAAAACACTTCAGTCTGACTCAATCTTCTTTACAGAATCCCCTAGTTGTATGAGACTTCATCCAATTGCAGTCAGTATAATCGTGAGACCATTATGGACAACAGTAGAGAGAATAAAAAGTTACAAAGCCAACTTGTGCATATTGACAATGGAGTTTGTGGATTTTTACATGATGAATTTAAATGGCAACTTATTAGTGTTTAGACGACCATACATGAATGTATGCAATGGGAAATACGCAAATTGATAGAACAGCTAGCTGGCCAACAACATTAGTAACACTTATATTGATGAATTGCCCAATTGGATCTAAAAGCGCTTGATAGTGTTACGTTGAGAAGCTCCTGAGTCTACCATTGTGAAGTGTCTAAAGGTCCTGAAGTTCTAAGAGTTTTTGAAGGCCCCAGAGGTCCTGAGGGCCCTAAGGTGGTAATGGCCTCCCTGGACCTCCTGTAGATCATATTAGTGTTCTGACAATTCAAGATAAAGACCATGAAGCCCAGATCTTAAGCTTTAAACAACAGCTGAGGGGGTGGCTCGCAGAAGCTGAATGGATATTAGATAAAATTACTTGATGCTACCTTAACTTTAACAGGTCTTCCCAACAGAGTGACTACCCTTCAACAGACGTGTTTGGATATGGCTTTTAACAACTAGCTCACTAGGCTAAAATGGATTCTAAGCTCAACTAACTCACCTCTAAAATTCACGAATTGGAAGTTCAGCAATAAGCATCACTACATAAAATTTCAGATCATAATGTCAAAAACGAGTAAACATGCCAAGCTCACAACGCTAACGCTACCTCTATCTACGTGGACAACATAAGAAATAACTTTCAGGATGATTTTGAACTCCTCCAACAACAGATTGACCAATACCACATGACTGACCCTTTTGAGATAGGACCCACAGATATTTTAAATACTTAAAACACCTGCCCTACACGTTCTATCTGAAAAAGTCAAGTCTTTTTCCCCATTTTTCAAAGAAAAGTATGTTCCTGGTATGGATAGTCTATGAACCTTCCTTGCTGGATTTTAAGCAAGTGTTATGCTCAAAGGTGCGTTTTTCACCTAAATAATAACAAATAATTGCAGAAGTTATTCTCTACTGCAGTATAATTATATAAAGGGATTCTCAACCACTTGTATTAAAAGTATTAAAATTTGCAAATGAAATAAAAGAGTGATTTTTAAAGCTTTTATTAGTTGCAATAATGGAACATGAAACGAACCATCTTAATAAATTGATATATAGTATTTGAAATGTCAAGGCTCAAAGTTCGGATTTATTAGTAAAGTCTGGATAGGGAATATGTGTTTTGACCTATTGAGATTCTAAATCTTGCCTTGCTTTAAAAGAAAGACCAATGGAGGGTTAAGAGAAGGTAGGAATAGCCCATGAGGTAAAGTTTTGATGTATTTGAGCCAATCACTGTGCTGAAAAATATTTGCACCCTTCAGGACCTCCTCTGACCCTATAAAAAGGGCCGGTCTTTGTGGTGTAGCTTGAGCAATATTAGTTGTAAGATTAAGAGGGACCTCCAAATGGCTCCCTTGGTTCCAATAATGATTTGGAATATCCCTGACACCCAAACTCGAGCTATTTGGCCAAGTATTAATATTACTAAAAGTATTGCCTCAAATCAAAGGGTTTTACCAAGAATCAGCCACGGTTTTTTGGCTGATTTCGTCCTTATTTTCGTCCTTATTCTGAACTGATATACTCTTATTACATTATTGGACTTGTAATTGTCTGACATTATCTCCTTCAAGAGTGTTAGGGTAAGAGTAAAGGCGCAAATAACGGCCATGGACATGGTTTACAGTAACTCTGGTAGCCAGTGATTTGATAGAGTACTCATCCCTCGCTTATAAGTGGCCACAAATGGCCCTTTCCAGATGAAACTGAGCTTCTCACTTCTTGAAGTGATTTGGTTGTGATAACACAGTACCAAGTCGGAGACTTAGAAGGAAGAAAGAGGAACTGGAGCTCCTTTGCGGCTTGGCCTTCATTGTTTATTGTCTTCACTAAGTTAATTATGGCCTCTGATTGTAATTGGATGATGTATTGGGCCTACTTTTTCATGGCTTGCTCAGGGTCAGTCCTGTCAGAGAAAATATCCTTGGCTAATAATGATGGCACCCCAGGTTCTCGCCCATATAACACATGGAAAGGTGACATCTTGAGGATACAATAGTAGCTAATATGGTATTCCATGAGGGCACAGGCTAAGTAAAGATCCCAGTGGAGAGGGTATGAAGTGGCCATTTTGCGGAGTATTAACACAGGGTTCCATTAACTCTTTCTATAGCACCATTTGTGGATGGGTTATAGGGGGCTGAGAATAGTTGTTGAGCTCTCATGGAGGTGGCAAGGAGCTTCACCACTTGATGGGTAAAATTTTTCCCACTGTCACATAGGAGGACTTGGGGCACCCAAGCTGGGTAAAGATGTACTGGTGTAAAAAGGTGGCCATGTTTATAGCAGTATGATCGGGGAGAGCTACGGCTTCAACACATTTGGTAAATTAATCAATATTAACTAAGATATAGCAATTTTTTACCTGTAGTATGAGGGAGAGGACCTACTACATACAAATTTATTTTGTTGAAAGGTTGTTGGGGCGTCATAAGTTGATACTAATATTGGGTTAGAAAGCTGAGTTATCTTTACAGGTCTGGCATGCATCTAAGACTTCAGTTATGGTTTCCAAGATGCCCTCGCATTATTATTGCTATTTCACCCACTCGTAGGCTTTGCATACTTCGCCCTACCCCATGATAGTGTGAGACTCCAAGATGACAGGTACTCGCTCTGAAGGCTGGAGATAAGGCAACCAAATCAACCCTACTTTCATATAAAACTTCCTGCTTTCCACCTTGGTGTTGCGGGAGTGCTGAGCTGGCATTTTATGTACAGGTTCATCCTCATCACCCTACACGTCAGGAGTCATGAGGAGAATATGTAACATTTCAGCTTCGCTATTGTCTTAGTGAAGAAAGGCAGTCGCGTTAACCTATCTATATTCATATGGCACATTTGCGCCCAATGCTCAATAGTCATATCGTATTGCTGGAGCTTCAGAGCCCAGAATACCAACCGCCCCATGAGGTCCTTCATATTCTTCACCCACTTTAGAAAGGCGTGGTTTGTAATCACTTTGAAGGAAGTCCCATATAAGAAGGGCCAGTAATGTTTTACAGTGAGCAGGACACCCATGCACTCCTTCTCAGTGACGCTGTAATTGCGCTCAGCTTATGAAAGCATTTTGCTAAAGTAAGACACAGGATGATTGACCCAATGATCATCCAATTGAGCCAAGATGGCCCCAACAGCTTAGTCAGAGGCATTCGTAGACAACATGAAGGGCTTGCCATAGTCAAGGTGGCAGAGTATTGCTTTTTTGCAATAGATCCTTCAGGGTCTTAAATGCGGTATTTTCAGCACCCAAATGAAAGGGAGTGTTCTTAGCCAAGAGACGTACAAGGGGTTCACTGAGCTGGGCGAACATGGGCATGAATTGATGATAGTACCCAATCATGCCAAAGAATACTTGGATGTCACGAAGGGTTTTGTGCGCTGGCATCTTAGACATTGCTTCAACTTTATCTTGTAGAGGTTGTATCCCATCTTGTGAAATGTTTTGCCAGAGAAAATCCAGCTTCTTCTGGAAGAAAGTACACTTGGAGGGCTTTAGTCTGATGTTAGATGCCCGCAAGCGTTGAAACACTTCCTTAAGATGTGTGAGATGCTCGTTAAACATCTTAGAGATTACTGAAAAGTCATTGAGGTAGACATTCACACAGCTCAGCTTAAGGTCCTGGAGAATGTGATCCATCACCCGCTGAAAAGTAGCAGGTGCATTGCACAACCCCTGAGGTAGTCAGGTAGGTTGGAAGAGACCCTCACTGCAAATAAGAGCGCAATTCTCCTGATACTGTGGAGAAAGGTCCATCTGGCAATACCCACTAGCCAATTCAATGGCAGAAAAGAACTTTGAATTAGAAAGTTGGGCCAAAGCATCGTCAATATGGGGGATAGGGTAGCTGTTCTTCTTAATGAGGTTGTTTAGCTTACAGTAGTCCATAATAACCTGATAACCTCCATTTTTCTTTATCATTTGAAACGGGATGACCAATGGCTTTGGTACGGCGCCAGCAACCCAGCGTCAGGCAGCTGTTAGAGCTCCTTCCGCATCTGTAACTCCTAAACTTTTGATTTATGGTAGGGTTTGGAACAGATGTGATGAGCATCCCCAACATCAGTGGTATGCATCTAACCTTTCATATGTCCATAGTCATTTTAAGATTTGGAGAGGACATCGCTATAGGACTCCAATAACCTATAAGCTTTATTAAGCTTTGCAGGGGTTAGATCATCAGAGATTTGAACAGTGGGCAGAGTACATAACGATTAATCAGCAGGTAGACCATATCTGCCATAGACCCAATACAGTGAACTTGTTTAATGTCCTCAATAGTACCAGCAGCCCTCTTCCAATCTCCTTATGCTTCTTGACGACCATATCCTTGTTGGTGAAATTCCCCAATCAGAAGATTGATTGGTCGCTTATAAGTGGGGTCTATCACATCTGGAAAGACTTAGACTCAAGAGGTCTAACTCCGTCAAGGATGATTAGGTGCAGTAGACAGTTGTGTGGGATTTGTATGATAATATTCGCATCAACTAACTTTTGTTACCCAGATTTGATGACTACTTCTTGGGATGCATAGAAAGGGATACTTTCTTGGGCTTCCACTGAATTGGGCAGCTTTTTTGAGTTTTTGTGTGCCTGTAAGGGCACCCAGTGCAGGCAACTTTGCGGGATGAAACCCAGGATACTGACCCCTGCCACACTGGGGCTGCGCGAATCTAAGCACCACCAAAGTGGGCCCAACCGCAGGTGGGGTAGCTCACACCACCCTGGGAAGCTTATTTGTAATCCTCCCTGCTGTGGTGTAATGTAGGGGTAAGGAGGGAGAAGGATACTCAACTGTGCAAGCATATTCCTTTTTTAAGCTCTTCATTTGTCAGAATTAAAGGAACCTCATAGTTAAGAAGGGAGAGATAGCTCTGCTTCAAGTTAATAACCCTTAAATCTTGAGCATAAACTGGGTACCAATGGGTAGATTATAGGTATTGTTGGCTAAGGCCACCGCTGGGGCTGGTAAGATGAGCTTCCCAAACCGAATAGGCAAAGAAGAGTAGGCTCCAATGGTGCGAGTGTTGTTCTGCCCTGTAGTTTCAAACTCTTGCATATAATCGAGGTCAGGAGCCAGCTTAATTTTTTTCATAAGTTTAGATGATATAACGTTCACAGGGGACCCAGTTTTGAGAATAGCCCTAATCTACACTCCATTAACGATGACATTTACTTTAGTTAAAGTTTCACTCAAATTGGGGGAAAGAGATAGGACCTCCTTTAGATGAAGAGTAGAGGCAAGTCGCTTGAGTAGTTTCAAGGTATTTTCTTGGATAGTATGCAGGTTATGGACACACTGAGTGGAACGGATCATCGTGGCAATGAGCTGGTCAGCGTCACTGGAAATGTGAATGACTTTAAGACCCCTCAAGGTTTATCAGAGATAAGTTTGACAGGGGATCCTAGCCTACTCCACTCTCTCTGGGTTCAATTGGTCAGGTACCTCCACTTCACTTAGGGGCTCCTAAGACATAGTGATTGAAATCATCACAACCCCTTCAGATTCATTGTCTTAAGGTTTCTTAATGCACGTCAAGGATCTGATCAGTTGGAAGGTAATGTCAGGGCTTCCCTTGTTGCAGGGGAGGTCCTTGGACGCTCGATTACCTGGGTAAGTTTTTGAGGAGACTCTGTAATAGTTATGGATCTACAATTAGCCTTTGATGCAGGAGATTTTGGTTGCCCTATGGCTACAGGTTTTGAGCTAGGAATGGATGGAGAAGATTCCAAGGGGGAATTGGGTTGGGACCATCTAGTACTAAAAAAAAAAGATTCCAAGGGGGCATAGAGATATTGCCTTGGAGGGACGTAACAATGGAGGCACTTTAAAAGATCTCTCTAACAAAGGAGAACAGAGAAAAGTGATAGCTAACTTCACCAGCCGCACTTTTGGAGCTGAGATGGAGAGGAGAAACTGACCAGAAAAAACTTAGGTACATCTTCCCCTGTAGTGAGCACCACTTGTTGGATTTTAGGAAGGTGTTATGCTCGCATTTGCGTTTTTTACCAAAAATTTAACAATTAATTGCAGGAGAAGTTATTTTCTACTTTGGGATAATTATATAGTGGGATTCTTGATCACTTGTGATAAAAGTATTAAAACTGTTATTAAAATAAAAGAGTACTTTTTTAAGCTCTTATTAGTTGCAATAAGAGAAATAAGAAATGAACCCTCTTAATAAGTCATTACATAGTATTTAAAATGCCAAGTCTCAAAGTTTGGATTGCTTAGTAAAATCAAAATAAGGGAATATGGAAATTTGATTTATTGGAGGTCTCAAATCTCACCTCACTTTAAGGGAAGGGCCAATGGAGGGTCAAGAAATGCTAGGACAAGCCCATGAGGTAAAGTTTTTATGTATCTGAGCCAGTCACCATGCTGGAAAAACTTTCATACTTCAGGACCTCCTCTGACCCTATAAAAAGGGCTGTTATTTGTGGTGTAGCTTGAGCAATATTAGTTGAAAAATGGGGAGGGACTTCTGAATGGCTCCTTGGTTCCGCTGATGACTTGGAATATCCTTGCTATCCAAACTTGAGCTTTTTGGCTAAGTATTATAAACTAAAAATATTGCCCTAATTCAAAGGGCTCCACCAAAAATTGTCCAGGGTCTTTTGGACGATTTCATCCTTATTTTTGTCCTTATTTTGAACCAATATACTCTTATTACATAATCAGACTTGTAATTGTCCGACATTTCTCTTTATATATGAAAACGCTACTGAATTGGCCGCGGATAGACAGGAAATTCAGTATATTTGAGTCTATTTGATTTTAGTGCTTAAGAAATTAAGATTCTCTATTTTTTATGAATGCACTACCTGGGTTAAAATCAAGGCGGCCCTTATTAAAGAGTTTGGTAGTAAGTTGTCCCTGTTTAATAGGATTCAATCCTTTATGCAATCCTATCAAAATAAAGGAAAAACTTATGCTGAAATTGCTATCTGCTTCTGTTTTAAAATCTCAGGCCTCAGCTTCTTGCAATCAAATCTCCTGAAATGGTATGGTAGCTACCATGCTATTTGCCATCTCCTACAACTTTATTCTTGCACTTCACTTCCAAGCTACTAAGAAGCAATTCCAACCTCATCATCAATAATAAGGAGGCTATACATGGAGCTACCAGAACTTTACATTAATTCACCCTTATAAACCAAGGGTCCTGACCTTATATCTAACCCTGTGGGAAAATCTGAAGTCTCGACCCAAATGAGATTCCTGTTATTATTGTGGGTTCTACAATCATCAGGAAAGCCAATGCTGGAAAAGAAGTCAGATGAGGCGTAAAAAGAGGCGTTATCCTAGGGCTTGAGGCTCCCTAAGCTGACATCTCCACACCTCAATAACTTTCTTAGAGTTATTCACTTCCTGAATATTTCATCGTCTTCATAACAAATGTGGTTGACATTTTCAATTTAATTATTAAAAACAAAGTACACTACTTATATTATTCTTTCCAAGGTATGTTCAATGATTGACTAAACAAATTAAAAAGCCCTACGCCATTTACTTTATACCCCGCTTTGGCTCATATGTTACTCAAGTAGAAGCGGTGGTACAAAAGTGGAAAATATGGCACGCATTGATACTGGTTCTCCCATAAACATCACTTATCTTATTTGATGAATTATTATAATCGTTCCCAAACGCAACCATACTCTGGATTTTGAAATGGCAGGATCTTCATGCATCAGATCTCTTGGTGCCTACTTATTGCTGCCCATACAATTCTGATCACTAGTGCTATCTGTCCCTGTGATTGTTTTGAGAAAATGATAATCTTGGTTTACTTATTGACACGCAGTTCCTAGTTAACTTTGATAATAATTTTAGCCACATGGACCTTTATTTCTCCATACTGAAGTACCACTTTCTATAGTTATTCAAAACCTGCCTAAGTAAAAAAAAAAGAAGAAAACACCAAGCTGCTTACTGGAGCACACCAAGTACATCAAGAGATTGGTTTACTGTGTTCTTTTCTATAGATCAAATTATCTCCTACCTCAGTCAAGACTTATGAAGAGATGAATATTTACCTTGTGAATAGGTTGTCATTCTACCTAAGTCCCAAGTAGTAGTTGAAACCAGGATCAAGATACTATACTTTAAGGTCACATTTTAGACATTTTAGGTAATCTAAACAAAAATTATGAACCTATGGCTTGTCCAGGTATTTTTTGACCCTGCATAATGTGGTCCCATTACCATATTGGTAACAAATCTTGCTAATTAACCCATTACTATGACCCATAATCAACTAATAGCTTACGTCCATACTTTTTTCTAAAAAGTAAGTTAATTACAGCTCTGACTGTGGATCTCTATATGGCTTAGGATTCTAGAAAATTACCATAATATCCAAGTGGAGGTAATAAATGGTGAATCAGTTACTAGTAAATGACACAAATTTCGGATTCCTAATTGAGGAATATGTTAGTATTTTCTATGTCCAAGATGACTTTGGGGCCATAAAAGGGGTTCAGCAAAAAGGTCAATACCAACATTTTATAACCTATAGTGTCTAGACCCTATCAGAAAATTGAAAGTTTAAGAGGATCAGGTGGCCAAAGAGTTTAAACTAATTAGAAGCTGGCCTTCTAAAACCCTCTCAAAGCCAATGGGTTCCTTCACTCCTACTGGTCCATAAGAAAGATTTAGTAGATGTTATTGTGATGGACTATAGGCGACTTTATGCAATCACTTGTTAGGATAACTATCCTCTGCCCCATATCACTAACTCTCTTTTGATTCTAACAGGATCCCTGTTTTTCTCTGCTATGGTTCTAACCAATGGGTATTGGCCAATAAAATTAGCTCTGAAAATAGGAAAAATTTTCTATCTCCAGTGAAGATCTATTTGAGATGCTTGTATGCCTAGGGGTTGTGTAGCGCCCCCACTGCCTTTCAGAGGGCATTGAATGTTATGCTCAGAGACTTCAAGATGTTTTGCGTACTAGTTTATATGGATGACTTTATTATGTTTTCCAGTATTTTATTAGACATCTAAGACCTTACAAGGGGTCTTTAATTGAATGAGGGCATCATCCATAAAGCTCAATCCTGCTAAATGCAACTTGTTACAGAGAGATATGAAATTTCTGGGCCATAAGGTTACGTGAAAAGGAATTTCTCCCTACTTGACAAAGTCATTGCTATTGAGAAGATGTTTTGTCCTAATAGCCTGCGTAATGTACACGATTTTTTAATAATATCAGGTACTATTGACAGTTCATACCTTATCTCTTGGAGCTGGTTAAGCCCTCAGTCTATTTACTCCACAAGGAGGTTCCATTCCATTAGGAATCATCCTGTGAAGAGCTTTTAACTTTTTACAGGAAGCTTAATGAAAGCTCTTAATTCATCCTGAATTAAAAGACCTTTTTGTTCATGGATGCCTGTGATATCGCAGTTGGAGCTATAACAGCTCAGCTTGATTCCAAGCAAGTTAATCACCATATTTTGGACTTCAGTAAGAGCTTAACTAAGGAAGAACCAAATTATTGCATTACAAAATGACAGTGCTTGGCTGTACTGCTAGTCATCAAATACTCTATTCCTATTTTTAAAACGCTTTTCTCCACTCGCTTGGTGTCTGTCTGTCTTTTTGTAGTAGAATTTTTCAATTGTTTTTAAGTACCTTCTTGACTAACTAGAGCTTTAAAACTTTGGCACACTAATGCAACTCCCAATACAATACAATAATCTTTTATAAAATTGTGAAAAATGTGTTTTTTGCAAAATAAAAACGTTTTTTAAAACGCTAAAACTTTTTACTTGTAATTTTTACAGGAACCACTTGGCAATAATTGCTGATCATGTGTCATTGAAATGGTTGCAGCTGATGAATAATCTTAATCAACAAGTTGTGAGGTGGGCTCTTAAATTGCAGAACTATGCTTTTTATTTTTTCATAGGGTGGTGGATATCCATCAAAATGCTGATGCATTTCCCACTTTCCAATACTAAGTTTTATATTTGTTTAAGGAAGATTGAGTTTGCACGGTAATAGACAGACCATAAATGTGGGATTGAGAGCCCCATAAATAAAGAAGCAGTTAAAACTTACCTTGAACAGACTCACATCGAGGAAGGGCTACAAGGGTGTCATTACAGCCTAGTTACATGTATCTGACCCTCAGCACAAACCTCAACTGTTATGGAGGCTCACACCACCTTTGAGTATGGCGCTTTAAAAAAGACTTACCAGTGGTTTAAGGAACGATGATTCTGGGAAGGCATAATCAATACCACTCATGATGTCCTTGAATCCTTCCTTGTTTGTGCTAATCAAGGCCCTTTCAAAACAATTTTTAAGCATCAAGTTGTTGCCCTAACTTCGCCTTTTGCCAATGTTAGTATATGTCATTGTCACTTTGCCCTATGCCATGTATGGGCACCGTTATATCATTTTAGTTTTAGATCATTTCACAAAGTGGTCCAATGCCATTTCAGTAGTGTCTGCCGCCGCTAAGGCTACCACCTCATTTTTACATAAAAAGTCCTCACTTGGCATGGCAGTCTAAAATTCCCCTTGTCTGATAATCACATAAGTTTTCATCCCAGGCTGTAACCAAGCTAAATTCATTGATGGAAATGTACCATATTTTATGTCCCCATACACCCTTCCATTAATGGGGCCAAAAAAAGAGCTAACGGTAATCTCATTTTCTTTTACAAAAGATGGCCCAAACTGATCCAAACTTATGGAATGAGTATCTCACAGAGCCCTAATGACTTTAAATGTGAGTTATCACCAAATCATAAAAATATCACTATTCAAGGGCTCTATGGTCAGGAAACAGTGCTACCACCTAGTGTCTACCCCATCTTTGAGACATTGACTCCTGACACTGCAAATCTGGCTATGAGAATACTAGTAGAAGAAAAATTCAGTCTACGTAATTTGTTCTCTAAATTCATAGAAACTAAAACTAGATGAGAAGAAGAACAATCTAATATCTAAAACCTCTTTCCTGCCTGAGTATCGGTTGGGTGATAGGTATTATTATACCACCATTAGACAGTAAAGAGCACACATATCTGGTGTATTATGGTCTTAAACCTATCAAGTAATTTGCCAAAGTGGCCCCAAATATGCATTTCTTTGATCTAGCTTAAAAATTCATTATCTTTTTTCACATGAGGTTCCTTTGAAGTTATGTTACCCCATGGCAAGATCTTATGGTGAGTATTGTCATGAACTACCAATTCCAACTTGTACTGGATGAGTTTTAAACATCAGATGAGGCTGATGAAAAATTCTGGAAACTACCGCCTTCCAAATCCTTTGTCTCTAGAGTACAAAGGCTACATCAAACCCAAATCTATCACAAAGAATATAAAGGTGCTAAACCTAATTCTGCTACAAATAGTTTCAAGGATCACTTCCAAATCATGAGCCAGCATAGTATTCCCTTTAGGACTAAGGAATATCTTGCCCATCAGAAAGACTTAATACTTTCATCAAGATTATATCTCCTCAAATCCTACATATATTCCATCTTTTACATTTAAATAAAGTGCTTCTTACCGTATCTTTCTGGCTTGATTTTATAACAAAGTGCAACTACCCTAGTGAAAAATATTCCACTGGGACGCCACTGAAGCTAAATTTGACCGAAACTAAATAGCCTTGAAGGATTCCAGATAACAAATTCCAGAAAATTCCTGAAATGAGGATAAGGTCATTTTATGAATTTTTGCAAGAAATGAGGTAGTGAGAGGTGATAGAGCACGCCATAATTGGTTGCTCCCCAATTTAGCTTATTTTAAACTTTTTTAATCTCATAAATTGAGGCGCGCTCCATCATCGGAGGTCTAGAACTCAATCAAAATTAAATTTCCATAAGCATCAGAAAGGGGTCTAGGTGAAATAATGGAAGGGAGGGTAAAATTGAAGATAGATTCTTCATGTTTCTCAGCATAATCAAATAATGTATCACAAACATTCAAAAAGTCATCAGAATTTTTATAAATTTATAATTTCTGAAAAATAGGCAGCAGTATTGGAGGACTTACCTGGAGAACCTTTATCATCTTAAATAATTCAGGGTTATCTCTATACATGGGCATAATCTTCTACATATAAATTACTAGGCAGTGGTGAGATTAGAGTGGGCACGATTATATGAATTTTCCAAAAGTAAAATTGGCCTTTTTCTTTGAAAAGGGGTAGTAGGCACCACCTGGCTTCTTCCAATTTGTGGAAATCCTAACATGGTTTTAGGGATCTTGGGACCTGGTAATATGAGAGAAATTCAAGAAAAGGGGAAGCAGTATATGAGAACATTCTTTGAATTAAAAAGTGCCAAATTTGGTGGTGTAACTGAAGTATTTCTCTGCATAAGAGTCTAATTCTCTCCTTATATAAACTACTAGTAAATGTAGGGATAGGGAAAATATGGTAAGAATGAGGGTAGAAGGCACTGGGGAGCCTTAAAGAACTCCTTATTTATTGAGTTGGTGAACTTTTTTTGTTTTATCACCATTGGTCTGGTAGTTTAGTAAAAAAAATAGACACCTCCTGGTCTGGCCCTTATTGGGTGATCCATAAGTCTGATCCAAATATGCTATAGCTGATGTGGCTCAGGGAACTGTAGTAAACAAAGTACCTGGAAGATTGTTTGGGTACTCTCTTTCCTCTTGGAATAACTTTCCAAGAAATTTATACAGTTAAAAAAAAAGTAAAAACTTAATCACCCACTGTAGTTTTGCTCCAATGTCATCTGATTCCCTGCCAGATGCCCCAGTGTGGGGCATCAGCAAAACTCCACCTGCCATTTTCTGTACAACATGATAACATGCTTGGACTGGTTCACTCAGTCATACCAAACCCCTGAGATAATTCATTTCTCCCAAGGATCTTGTCGCCCACCTTGCTTGATCCCAATTGGTGCCTCGCTGCCCCCTGGTGCTCCCTCAGAGCAACATGTGTTTTGGCCTTAGAGTCAAATATGGAAAATTTTCCCATACAACGACTAAGCCATTATTGAATGGCTTAGGCGGTGATGAAAACAACCTGTTTTATTGACTTCCGCCTCTATAAGGGTTATTTTGACCTCAGCTTCACTTGTGAAGCTGATGCTGCCACTGCAGCAATGGGTGCCCCTGGTCTTCTAGGATACATCTCTCCCAACAACATGGACCTGGCTCCCAGCGGACACCACTTTGGTGGTTCAGTTTGCTGGTTTGCCTACCCACATTCCCCCTGAGGTGCTCCACCAGGAGCTTATGAAAGGTTTGGCAGCCTATGGCTCCAACCCCATCTTGCTTTTTGTGGTCCCAAATGGGGCCACACGCCTCACTGGGCCTCAGGCATATGCCACAATCAGCCCTGAAATGAACAAAATTGCCCCATCAATTCCCCCTCATTCTACTATCCCCTCTGCCCCCAACCATCTTTTCTGGGCCCATGTCTAGGGAAGATGGATGATTTTTCCGTCCTGGTTTGAGTTAGACCACTCAAAAGGCAAGTGCCCATATCTAGCAGCTTCTGATGGCACTGATAGTTTGTCCGATGGCCACTAATCCGCCGCCCACCCTGTGCCAATTCTGGCATGGGGTACAATCCTACCTCCCCCTCTTCAAAGCCTGTTGCTGCAGCTGCACCTGCATCTACCAATCAGTCTCCACCTTGCCCCAGTGCCATGCATGAATCTTCCAATCAAGTGCAGGATTGGACCCCAGTCTAATCCCATGCAACATCCAAAAAATCAACCAATACTCAACCATACGCCAACTCCCCAAAACAATTATGCCAGAATCCATGGAATTTTTGGATGAAATTGATGAATCAGGTAATATCATTGAAGAACCATCGCTGCAAGTCAACTGGTTCTATAATGCAAAATTGGATGCAAAATTCCCCCATTTATTATATGCCCCAAAGCCAAATGCCAAACCATTCCACAGCAACTACCAGCTTGCAGAAGAATCAGCCGCCACACCAGATTGCTGTCCCCTCTGCAAAGCTGCCACTAAATCAGTGGCAGCGCTCACAGGATGAATTCCACATCCTGTTATCCCCAAAAACTTTACTCCAAAAAGTAAGATTAACATAAAACAACTTCACAAAAATGTCATTGACATTATCCAGAATGTGGTAACTGTAGCATGGAATTTGAAAGCTAAGATTACCTGAACCAACATTGTAGCATTTGTTAAACTACCAGATGTCCACATTAAAGCTGAAAAAGCTTTAGCCAAATATATTACTGCCATTTTTATGGTTGGCAATTACTCAGAAGTACCAATCATCAGTGACATCAAAATACATACTGCCAATGCCCTGATGCCCTTGATATCTGCCTTGACACGCACCCTACTCTGGGAAGAGATAGCTGCTGCCAAATATGAGCCCCCCGATCCCCCTCCCCTTCTGCCATGGAGGGATAAGCAGTCTCCGCTGCCCACCTGGTTGGTTGTTTTGTTCAGTGTGATTCATTCAATCGCTCTTTTGGGCATTTTGTTTATAACAATTAGTTATGTTATTTTTAGTTTAAATTTTCAGTTGGTAATGTCTGTCCCCTGTTCAGCTTATCTCAGTTAAATAAAAAAAGATTTTTATGGACATATTCACATCTGCACCATGATATTGTGGGGCGTACTGTCAGAAGTAACAATAAACAGAATTTTCTCTAACTTTATCTAATTCTATTAATGGCAAAAGAGATTAAATCAATACCTTAACTGTATGCAAAATAATGGAATTCAGCAACTATATTGCTCATTTCAGAACACCTAGATCTAAAGGAGCAAGGTTTTAATTAAAAATAAATCATGAATATTAAAACAATATTACCATAACATGATACTTAAAACAGGTGTCAAAACCTCAGTAAAGATGGAAAATAATGCGACTGGACGAGGAAAGAATTAGAAGACAAAATTAAAGATGAGGGGGAGGAAAAGGAACCATTTGGAAAAAAGAGAGAAGATCCTGAGTGGAACAAGAGATATTTAAAATGACAACAAAGACAAAGAGTACATGAGTTTATGCTGCATATAGATAAAATTAAATTAAACGCTTTATAAGTTATCCATCCTTTTATATTTATATAAATTCTTTTATTTAACCGAGGCAAGCCGACCAGGGGACAGGCATTACCGAAAGAAAGAAACGAACGACATGAAACCTGAACAGGGTCAACTCCATCGAAGAAAGTTTTTCCACCTCCGGATTGGGACTCAAATTTTTCTGGTTACGTCATGGGTAAGGTTTTCGTGTTATTAGACCTACTAACCGCCAATAGCTTCCTTCGGCTGGCACCCCAATTGATGTGCAAAGGGCGGGAATCGAACCCACAACCTTCAGATTGGTAGCCGTACGCCCTTACCGACTCGCCTTCCACCCCCATCTTTATATAAATTCTAATTTGTTTCTTATTAATTTAAGATTTGTAGCATATTACCAAATTTTAATCATAAAAACCTCTTATTAACCCTTCTTAGTGCAAAATTTAATATTCTATTATTTATCTAATGAGGAAAGGGTTCCCCAGTGGTAGAACATGAAATTAATATCCACTGCCTCTTGAGTTTGTTTCTAATAGATGAACTTTGGGTAAGGGATGATTTATGACTACGTTGGCATTGCGCGCCAATGCCCTGAACTGAGATAGGAAAATAGCAAGTCGTTCCAGGTATTTCCTGGCTAACCAGAATGCTGAACGTGGAGGTTTACCAGAATTTATACTTTTTTCCATTGATTTGATTTCCCCGATAATTGGTGCGGTATTTTCTCCAGTTCATCTCACCTCAAATAAATATCATTTACTTAAAGTCTAAATTAAGAGAGTTATCCTGAGATTTTAGCTAGAACATCAAATTTAGGAAATTCTGAGACCTAAAATTCCCCCACCAGCTTAACTAGTGTTTACCGCTGACAATACTACCTAGTTCACAGGTATAAAATACCCTTTAAAGCTTAAAGTAAAGCACAAACAGATGTAGAGAACAAATTAAAATTTGACTTGTGATATAATATGGTTATTTTACTAAATACAGCTCTTAAAAGTCATATACCACTATCTAAAATTATATAATTTGATATCTAATTATATAATTTTACAATGTCTCAATTGCTATTAGTTTTCTTGGATTCTTAGTTCTCTTTTATATAAAATATTAGCCAATATAACCAATGTTTCATGATATAATAATTAAGAAATATTTTAATCAATTATTTTAACCATATTTATTGGTAAATGCCTTCAATAAATTAATGAAGTAATTGAACCTATAAATGAACTAAACCACTAAACTGCTTGCCAAAACCAATGAACCTATCTAAGCTATTGAGTCATCCAAATAATACCAAACAGGTTTCCAAAACAATGCTGATGCTTAGATGATATTAAGATAAATTCTACCAATCATGTCAAGTATAATCTGCAGAATTGACCTTGAATAAAATTAATAATTATATCAATGATAAAATTAGTCTTTACACTTCTTTTTATATGTTTTATTTAGCTTAAATTTTCTATTTTTGGTCACATTATCTTTTTTTCTCTCTATTATATAGACTATCTTATTAATTCTAATGTGATATATAGGTACTTCTAATTTTATTTATTTTATTTTATTTTATTTTATTTTTGTATAAAGTTACTTACTGATGATTTGAATTAAAAAAGATATAGATATTATATCACTGATACTAATGTAATTCACAACAAAGTAATAATTTGTAAAGCTACAGGTTAAAAATCAGTTTCTTGAAATGTCTGGTTACTTCTAACCTATCACTAACAAACGAAGAGAACCTTCCTTGTGTACCTGCTATTAGCATGCAAAGTTTCATCAAGATTGAATTGATAGTTTCTGATATAACCATAGAAAACCTAGACACCCTATAGTTTTATATATAGATTTAGTTGGCATACATCAGATTTAAAAATCTAACTCCAAGCGGATAATGGTACTATCATTCACAGAGGAGAGATAAAATGTCTAATATTGTGATGTAGTTGATTTTTTTATAGGCTATGACTAGAAGCGCAAGCATCACTTCAAATATCCTGGAATTTCTAATCTCAACCAAAATGAATAATTCTTTATCTTTTAGTGTGATCTGAACTCTTTTCCTAGATGCTTATATCTTAATATGTCATAGCTAATTTTTATATTGATAAACCATAATAAGCAAAAAACATATAATTACACAAATAAAGCTATTTACTAGATTTTCTCTGAGTTTTTCATATAAAGAATAACTATCAATGAGATTTTTAGGATAAATTTGACTAAATGGTGTAATTGTGAGATTAAAATGAACAAATCCTGTAGTTTCATGACTTTTAGTGTTGTAAAACCTCTGAGATTGCCAATCCATTGGCAAATGTCCCCTCATTGGTGTTTCTCCATGATCCCATAATTTTAGTTTAATCTACTTTTCCTTTAAGGCCACAAAAACCTTTATTTTTAAACTTTATTATTGATCAGGTATAAAAGCCTGACAGCAATTTTAATAAAGTATTTAAAAATTACTACACCTACATTTTCTCATTATCGTTTCTTAGGATTTATCCTTACACCACCATCTCAGCTGTTTTGGGATGAATGCCTCATTGCAAACCCCTGCCACCAATGATCAGCATGAATGATAACCCCAAATCTCGAATTGTTGCCTGAAACTCTCATTGTGATGAATTTGGGATTCATAAGCCCTCACAACAAAGTGGGGATCCTTCTATGGATGACACCCTGGAGCCTATAACTAATGTCCCAGCTGAAAAAGTTTGCTTTAATTTATGAGGACTTGAATAAATAGATCCTTGAGAAATTTGACTACAGGCACATTGACAATGATTGGGAAATTATAACTATTGAGGAAATAACTATGGAGTCAGCTCCTAACACTCTTGTAAGAAGTGACCAGCCTTTTCACCAGAACTGCTCAAAAATGGCATAGCACCAACCTACCCTTTGTGTCTTGGACCTAATGGCAAGCTCATGCCATAGTTATTTTGAATTTCATCCTCTCAACTCCATAAAGAGATTCTGACAGCTTCAACTCCTGAACTTCTCAAGCAATAGCAAATCTCTTACTAAATTTGAGGACCTTATGAGACTTTAGGGACAAATTACTTATCGGCACTTTGAGGAATTCAATCAGCAACTCCTTGACTGGTTCCTCAACGCCCTCAAAAACCCTTATCTCAATGAGGTATACCTGGTCCAATTAACTTATATGAAACAAGCCATTGCTGTTTTCCAGAATTACGTGAGAATGGTAAAATGCCGCTGTCATTACCCCAAAAATATTCTTCAGTAAATTCAAACACCAAATATTTGGACGCCTCTAACACCAAAGATATTCTTAGTATTTCTAACATTTAATCGCCCTTGGAGGTTGATCAACAAATACATGGCATATCTGATCAAGCCCCTAATTGACCATGTTGGTTCAATGGAAGTGGCCCTAAAAGAACCCTCAATTCTTTAATTGTGGCCAATTGCATCACTTCTGTCAATTCTAAGTCCCTTGTGCTCAATTTCAGATAGTCTACCTTGGTGGCTGTTTCCCTTATTGAGTAGAGCAGCAAACCTAACCACAACACCTACCTTGAGATCCACCAACTTGCCTCCTTCAGTTTACCAGTGTAATATTACTCACCCCAGAATGCCATCTCAACCCATGATTGATGATCTCCTGACTTAAAAAGCATTGTGCTAAATCCATATATGTTAATAAAGTTTCCATGGACAAAAACCAACCAGTTTGCCTTACTTTTGGGAGAACATGCCACTGAAAAGTTAAGTATTAAAGAAACTAAAAGCTCTACTGCTATACAAGATTCCAAAAGAGTATGTAATTTGATGATTTGTTGAATGGTAAATCACTGGAAAGTCCAAACCCCACAGAATCCCAACGTAATGGTATGACGAAAACCCTGCAATCCAATCAACCAACCAAGGATTGCTTTACCAATTTTGTCATCAAACATCAAACGAATGAAGGAGAATGAAAACCCACAACCTCAAACATGCACCATCCAAAAACAAGTTTAACTGCCCCTCTCACCTAAACCTGACCCAGACAGCCAGCTAGTTCTAAAGAGTTTGCCCACAATATCCTCTCAAGTTGCCTCATAAAGTCATCCTCAACCCAACAAGTATCTTTTATCAACCTGAGGAAATTTATGTAACCAAGATTTTATAAAAAACTATTATTCTAGTATCCCTCAGCAATTTATGCAAATCAAGCCCTGCCTTAAATCAAGATTCACATCAAACTATTGGCCTTATGCAACTCTAAAATATTAACCAGAAAACTCAAAACATTTTTACCAATCAGGGAGCACCCCAACGAAAGGTTCTCTTTTCCAGATATGCCTTCACAATCATCTTGGATTTGGGGTCCTCTGCCAACATCATCACTAAGAATTTCTGCTTAAAATTGGCTACAAAGTTATCCTATAAAGCAACCTTGCTTTCATGATGGTTGGCCAGCTCTAACAGCCCTTCTACATTCATGTTTTGATTTATCAGTTATGATTTCTGGCAAATGCAGCCCATCGATGCGGTTGATTTCAATCATGATTACTTCCCAATGCTACTATTGCATCAAGCTCTTAAGGAATTTGGGATCATCACAAATTTTGAGTAAGACCATTGGTATATAAAAATTAATCAGGGGATGAAGACGCTGCCCATCAGATACACCCACGTTGCATTGGCTAGGACCAACCACATTCTTAACTCAACTTTCACCTATGCAAAAAGGTTTTCCAATAGACTTAATATTTCAAAATCTCTAGGATCACAATAAAGAATTACCCCAATTATCTCATAACCATGAAGATGATATCAAACAAGATAAATATTCCACCCATTTATCAAACTGGGGCAACACCACATTGACATTGAGGTTGTAATGCTAAATCAATTACCTGACATCCCTATCAACTACCTCCAGCTTGTAAACACTTAATTGAGGCTGAAATTTAAAAAAAATTCTATCATACGGGATTATTGTCTCTTTCAATTTCCCTGAACTTCTCCAGTAGTATTGGTGCCCAAGAAGAATGACTACCCAATGACTCTAATTTCCAACCTCCTCAGTGTCATATGAGGTTTTTAAGTACCCCCACTATCATTTTCTACCTTGGATACTACCAATTGGATATGGCTGAAGATTTGATTGGGAAAACCAGGTTTGCCACTGTCATGCCTGCTAAGTTTTGGAAATTAAGCCCAACACAATCCTTATGAATATTTATTTGAATTTACAATGCATCCCAGCTCTATTATTAAGCAATTATAAAATAAGATTCAGAAGATCTAATTTGTACAACCGCCTGAGAAAATCTTTAGGATCAAGTTTTCACTGTGTAAGACTTAATCTAACTTTTTCTGAGACATTCAACCTCAAAGCATCGAAAACTCTGTCAAGAGAGTGTATGTACCTCTCCAGTTCTCAGCAAGGTAGTGCGCAGTGCACAACCACAACGCCAGGGAACTTAGCATCATTATTATGGGGAGTATAGCCCTGCAGATAGTGCTAGAGCTAAAGTAACACAGGGCAAGGGTGTTAGCATGATATATAATAAAGAACAAACAAACAACAAGACTTGGGTGGACCTCAAAGAGGATTTCTTATCCAAGAAGTGATTTGGGCTGGAGGGCTTGAGTGTCTCATTCTGGAGGGGACCAGGGCGACCCAGTGGTGCACCAGCTGTGATCATTAATTTTTTGCAAAGAAATAGCGGATGTTGTTAGGGACCTCCATGAAGAGGTCTGCGCACAGGTTCTCCCAAGTTAACATATAAAATTGTAACTAACGAGATTTTATTAAAAGGAAGATGACCAACAAGTAAAGTTGTTCTTGAGAACCATACTCTAAGTAAGGGGAGGCGAATTGTCAATTGGGGAAATGTATCAAAGCCTAAACAAATCAATTGGTGCACCCCACCATTGGGCAGGGTACTGCAACTTAGGTTGAACAAACTTGATTGATTGTAAGATGAACTGTCCCAATTTAGAAATGATGTAGATTGAACGGGTTTAAAACACCCATTCACTGATTAAACAAACAAACTGTCATGATTAAGAAGGTAACTAGTCTGTTTTAACGTCAATGCCATAACATAGGGATGAGCATCACGCACTTCACCTGGACCAACCTGGCATATCTTTCCTACACCCAGCGTTGGTCCAAGGTGTGCTTTAGGTCAGAGAGGTCCTGCAGCTTGACCTCTTTGGACTCACGACGCCCAAATTTGTCTTGGCAATTTGTTCCCCTTAATTAAGTCATGTAAACCTGACAAAATCAGCATAAAAATGAATAGGAAGAGTGTTATGGAAGCGCTGAGATTGCCAATCCATTGGCGGATGTCCCCTCACTAGTGTTTTTCTCTGATCTGATTTATTTATTTTTATCTGCTTTTCCTTTGAGACCTCAGAAAACATTTTTTCCTCTAAACGTTTTCTAATGATCAAATATAAAATCCTGACAGTAATTTTAAATAAAGTATCCAAATACTCTTTGCTTATTTACTAATAAATTAAATCACTTTTCTTACCTATAACCAAAACTTTAGTTAAAAGATTCATTTCAAATATACAAATTTGATAATCGCACATGAAAGATGGGTGACAATAATAGAACAAATCTAAACTGGGCGAAAGCTGTAATAGGCAATGGACAGAACAGTGAACTGAAGGGCAAGAAACGCCCTGAGGCTGGGCCAGGAACATTGCTTCAAAGAAACCACAAAACTAGACATCATTAGGGTTTATGAAGTTCACAACCAAACAAAATTCTTATCTTGAACTCCAATATTCACAACCCCTCTCACCAGTAAAGCACTGGCTCTGACTCTACCTAGGGGTAGATTCTCTCACATTAGTGGATAAAATGGGCGAGGCACAGGCCAACCTACTCCCCCACGCAGTGTATGTAACCACCCATACAATCCACTGTGGCTGGATTGACATAAGAACCAAAACTCTAAATTATGAAGACAACTTCACAAAAGTCTGAATTGAAATGACTTCTTCAAAGGTAAACAAGTTGTGCGTACTGTTTGCATTAGATGGAACAAATCAAAAACTTTGTTCATTTCATTTGATATGCTCCTAAAAAACTCCCTCAAAAGGTGATTGAGGAAGAGCTTCATGCACAGCGGTGTTCCACCTAACCAATGGAGGTGTCTCAAAGGTGTTTTGCATCACACCAGAAAGTGCACCGCCAATCTGCAACCACTGCAGCGCCCTGGGGCACAAGGTACACACATACCCTGTAAAGGAGGGCCTAATGGCCCCTGACTTTTGTGATAACATTATGGATGAAGACAGTGAAGACTTCGCCAAAATCATAGACATAAACCATGACTTCCTCTGGGGAGGACAAACAATAAATTATCATAGACCCTGTATCCCCTAAAGGTGTGCAAGATGGCGCAGAAGGCCTATGTTGGAATCTACTAAAGGTGTATGCTCACTTGATGCAGATTTTCCCCAGTTTTAACAATATGCAGGAGAAATATACCTTAATACTGCCGAAGTAACTTACAGAAGGCTTTTCGCCACTAGATAGAATAATAAATCTTTATAAGTTAATACTAAAAAGTTAGGCTTTATAATTTTATTAGGGTAGTCAAGGGGATAGAAAATTGAACCCTCTCAATATCTGACCAGTCAGTAGTTAAACTGTATCGAGGACCAAATGGAATTTAATGATAATTTTTAAACAGCTTGTTACTTTCCAAATAAGGAAATATGCAAATTCAGCTTATTAAAGCTCAGAAAACTCGCTTCACTTTGGATGAATGACAGATGTGGATTTAATTATTGGTAAGACGTACCCATGGGGTAACAATTTAATAAATTTCAGCCTATCCTCATTAGCTAAAAATTATTTCACCTTGGGGGACCTCCACCAAGCCTATAAAAAGGGGGGTCCCCGCTTAGCTGTCTGAAGGAAATTGGGCGTGGCAGGGGAGAAACCGCTGATGGACTCCCTGGGTTCCAACACATAGTTGGGGCAATTTCAAATTCCCAACTTTATGCTAATTGCCCATTTAGTATTTGTAACAGTGTTACCCCAATTTGTTGGGTTCCACCGAGAATTGGCCAGGGTCTTTTAGCTGATAAAATCGCCATTATTATTTAAATCAATTGTATCATTATTGTGAGCTTTTTAAAGTCTAACATTTCCCCTTTTCAGCCAATTTTGACCCACAACATTCTTATCTTTAAATTTTGAGCAAATTTCTGACATCACCCCCCTCAAGAATGTTGGGGGGAGAATAGAGCATTAGGAATCGGCCATGAATACAGTTAATAGTAACTCCTTTAGCAATGGATTTGATGGAGTACTCCTCTCCTTGATTGTAAGTGGCTACAAAAGGGCCTTCCCAAATAGGCCCAAGTTTTTCCCTTATAAGGGTGATACAATTGTGGTAGTAAAGCACTAAGTCAGAGATTTGGAAGGAAGAAAGGAAGGAAGGAAGGAAGAGGGGGACAGAGCTCATTAATGGCTTGACCTTCTTTTGTGACAGTTTTGGCTAATTTAGTTATTTCCTCTGATTGTAACTGAATGATGTGCTGGGCCAACTTCTTCGTGGCTTGCTCAGGGTCAGTCCTATCAGTTAAAATGTCTTTAACTAATAACGCTGGCACTCCAGGTTCTTGTCTATACAACATTCAGAATAGGGATATCTCAAGGATTCTATGGTAACTGATATAGTAGGCCATGAGGGCACTATGTAAGTACTGATCCCAGTGAAAGGTGTCTGAAGTGGCCATTTTTTCATAGTGTAGAAACCAGGGTTTCATTTGCTCTCTCCACGGTACCATTGGTGGGGGTTATAGTGGGCCAAAAAAAAGCTGTTGTGTGCCCATGGTGGTAGAGAGGATTTTCACCACTCTGGAGGTAAAGTTTCCTAATATCACAGAGAAGAACCTGGGGGCAACCATGTCGAGCAAAAATATTTTGATGGAAGAAAGTGGCCGTAGCCTTGGCTGTTTGAGCAGGGAGAGCCAAGGCTTCAACTCACTTGGTAAAATGATCAATGTCAACTAAGATATATCGATTTCCCCCAGTCGTCTGGGGTAGGGGTCAAACCACGTCTAAACTTATGGTGTGGAATGGTTGTTGGGGCGTAGTGGGTTGGTATTGGTAACGAGTTTGAAACTGGATTGTTTTTTGCAGGTCAGACAGTCATCCAGGACCTCAGTTCTGGTCTCCATGATGCCCTCCCAGTAATAGCGTTCTTTAACCCAAAAATATGTTTTCTGTACCCCACTATGCCCTAACATAGAATGGGACTCCAAAATGACTGGCACTCGCTCAGATGGCCTGAGATTGGGCAGCCAGTTTACCTCTATTTTCTTATATAAATTCCCATTATCTACTTTTGTGTTGCGGGAGTGTCAATCTAGCATCTTCTAAATAGGTTCATCCTCATCCTCCCAAGCATCAAGGGTCATTAGGAGATCATGTAACCTCTCAGCTTCACTATTATCTAGATGAAGGGCAGGCAGCCGCGTCAACCCATCAATGTTCATATGGCCCAAACCCGCCCAATTCTCAATTTACATGTCATAATGCTGGAGCTTCAAAGCCCAACGAGCCAGCCCTCCTTTGGAGTCCTTCATATTCTGTAACCACTTTAAGGATGCGTGATCAGTAATCGTTTTGAAGGATTTCCATATAAGAAGGGCCAGTAATGTTTTACAGTGAGCAGGACAGCCAGGCACTCCTTTTCAGTGACGCTATAATTGCATTCAGCTTTTGAGAGAACCTTTCTGTAATAGGAAACAGGATTATCAACCCCATGCTCGTTTAGCTGAGCCAAGATAGCTCCAATGGCATAATCAGAGGCATCTGTGAATAGCATAAAGGGCTTACCATAGTCATGGTGATGGAGGATAGGCCTTTTTTGTATTAACTCCTTTAAGGTCTTGAATGCAGCTTTTTGTTCCACACCCAAATGAAATGATGTGTTCTTAGTCAAGAGGCGGACAAGGGGCTCATTGAGCTGAATGAACTTGGAAATATATTAATAATAATACTCCATCATGCCCAAGAATACCTGCATGACATGGAGGATTTTAGGCTCTGGAATCTTTGATATAGCGGTGACCTTATCTTGTAGAGGTTGAATCCCATCTTGAGAGATGGCGTGTCCAAGGAAATCCAGCTTTTTCTGAAAGAAAGTACATTTTGATAGCTTCAATTTAATGTTAGAATCCCTCAGGCGTTGGAAAACTTCTTTCAAGTGGGTAAGATGCTCATTAAAAGTCTTTGAAAACACCATGATATCACCAAGATAGACGATAACGCAGCTTAATCTAAGATCCTGCAATAATATCCATGGCTCGCTGGAAAGTGGCGGGCGCGTTGCACAATTATTGTGGTAGTTGAGTAGGTTGGAAGAACCCCTCACTACAAATAAGAGCACATATCTCCTGATCTTGGGGAGAAAGGTCCATTTGCCAATAGCCACTGCCAAGTCCATCTCGGAAAAGTAGTTAGAGCTAGAGAGTTGAGCTAGGGCGTCATCAATGCGGGTTTAGGATAGCTATCCTTCTTTGTAAGGTTAGAATTTGTGTTAGTCCATAACTACCCAAAGGCCTCCATTTTCTTTTTTATAAGGAGGAGAGGGGATGACCAAGGACTTTAAGAAGGCACCAGTAGCCCCAAATCCAGCAATTGTTCAAGCTCCATCCTCATCTGGAGATCCTCAACTTTGGATTTCCAATAGGTCTTGAATTGAATAGGCTTGGCATCACCAACATCAATGGTGTGAGTCCAACCCTTCATATGACCACAGTCAGTATTGGACTTAGAGAAGATGTCGCTATATGTTTCCAGTAAAGAATGAACTTTATTAAGCTCAGCGGGATATAGCTCATCAGAAATTTAAACAATGGCAATGCGCATATCATTTGGTCAGTGGGTAGTCCCATATCATCTAGACCCAATATAATGGACTTGATGAATGTCCTCAGTTGGAATCAGCAGAGCTTTCCAATCTCCTGATGCTTTTTTACAACCATGTTCTTGTTTTGAGATTCCCCAGCAGAAGGTTAATAGGTCACTGGTAGACGAGGTATAGGATGCCTGGCAACACCTGAGGTTCCAAAGGATTTATCTTATAAATGCTTGTTAGGTGCAGAAGGCAGTTGCGGGGATTAGAACCATAATCTTGGTGTCTACAACCTTTTGTTCACCTGCTTTGACTACTACCTCTTCTGACGCATACAAGGGAATGCCCTCTGAATTATCCACGGAGTCAAGAAGCTTTTTTGTGTTTATTGAAATTTAAATAGAAATTATGATAAGCAGGCGCTATGAAGGCATGTAAGTTATTAGTTCTGTGGCTTTAGTGAAAATAGACAAGAGTTCAACGAGGTTATTAGTTCCGTTGCTATAATTGATTCCAATTGGAAATACAGAATCAAGTAAGGATAGACCTAAATTGAGCTACATGTGCCAAAAATAGAGGTACTTTATTAGTTAGAAATGCCAGATATTTATAGGGTAGATTTAGTAGTTCTTCATGAGGATTTTCGGGCTGCACCTGAGGTAAGATCTCTCCTATTAGATGATTGATTTTTCTGACTATTATGGCTATAGTTGTGATAGTCAGATCTGATAAGGTTCTTATTAGATGATATAAACCTTCCTATGTGATGTTTTACCCCATCGGATAGTTTAGCCTTGTCTTTTAGAGGAGGCTGATAACTCTGAAGGGTTGATTGTTTGTCTATCCGAGAATTGGATATCTCCAATGAGGATTTTACAATCTCATTAGACTGAGATACCAAATTTCGATCTTGAGTAACTTTGGTCATTGCAGTTGAATCCCCAACAATGCCCCCCTCAAGATCTTGCCTAGGGGGCACATACTTATGAAGAAACCTACTATGAACTCTATTGATAACAGTACCAGTATCAATAGCTGTAATGGAGTATTCAGAACCCTATCAATATATAATATGGCAAAAACTAGCCCATAAGGTGTCAAGTTTGTGAATCCCTCCTCCCAGCCTATGATGATAGAAGTGTACAAGATCCCTGACTTGATATTCAGGTAGCATAGGTCTACTAGCGTTTGTTCTAGTTCCATCTTTTAAGGTGGTAGCAGCAAGGGAACTCGTCGCTAAAGCTTGTACTCAAATGATTTCATAAGCTAGTCTCCTCAAAGTTAAATCAGTAGTTTGCAGGGTAGCGTCTTCAAGTATAGGTTATACACTTGAGGGTATAATAGGGTCCCGATCATAAAGAGCCTTAAAAGGAGACATTCCAATTATGCAATGGCAGCTAACCCTATAAGATAGCTTCGCACTAGGTAAATATAGATTCCATCTACTAGGATTGTTGGAGGCCATCTTTTGAAGAATGGCTACAAAGGTACCATTTGCTCATTCTACCACACCATTAGTAGAAGGATTGTAAGTGGACGTATTCACTGATAGGTACCCATTAACTTAGTAAGCTTAGGTACCACCTGAGAAATGAAGTTGGTCCCATTATCCAATAATAGAGATTTTGGGCTACCATGCTTGGTGAAAACTTGTTTAAAAAGGAAGGACGCAGTAGCCTTAGTGATGACCGTGGAAACAGAGAAACCTTCAATCCATTTGGTGAAATGGCCAATAGCTAATATATTATATTTTTGTCCATAAGTGGCAGTAGGGAGAGGGCCCACCACATCGATACAAATAGTAGAAAAAGGTTCTGAAGGTCCCACAAATTTGTGTTGGTACATCAGATTTATACCACGTTGTTGTTGGCAAGTGAGACAAGTCTCCAATACATAGTGTACAGATTCCAGCATGTTATCCCAGTAACAATGATTTTTCAACCACTGTAAGGTTTTAGCGACAGCTCCATGCCCTACAACTTGATGGGCCTCCATAATAGTATCAGTCCTCGCAGAGGGCCAAAATAAAAGGCAACCATTTAGATCCCAACTTCTTGTATAAGGAACCTTTTTTAGCCTGATTTTCCTCAGTTAAGGATTGTAGCTTCACTATAACATCCTTAGATTCAAGATACCAGAGCTCAGGTCTACCAATCAGGTCATAGATATGATCCTCCTCAGCAGAAAATAACGTTAGTATAGGCAATTGAGAAAGTCCATCAGCATTTTGGTGTATAACTCGAGTGCAATGTTGTATTGTAAAGTCATAATTCTGGAGCTTTAATGCCCATCTAGCAAGGCACACATCAGGATCCTTTATTTGTTGCAACCATTTCAAGGAAGCGTGATCCGTGATGATAGTGAAATGTCTGCCATAGAGGTAAGGGCGGAAATGCTTGATGGCGGATAAGGCTGCGAGGAATTCTCTCTCAGCAATGCTATAATTGCGTTCTGCCTTAGAAAGTGTTTTACTATGGTAAAAAATGGGGTGATCAACCAGGTTGGTATCATGTTGAGCCAGAATGGCCCCGATAGCAACATCACTGACATTGGTAAATAAGATAAAAGGATTTGAAAAATCAGGATGGGCTAAAATCGGAGCACTAACTAAGGCTTGGCGCAAAAGATCAAAAGCTTGCTGCTGCAATTCTTCCCATAAGAAAGGATTTTCCGTGTTCAATAAATAAACTAAAGGCCCCGCAATCTCATCAAAATGGGGGATGAACTGTTGGTAATAAACAATCATCCTTAAAAACATTTGAATATCGTGCAAGCTTGTAAAAGTAATGTCTGAAATAGCTTGTATCTTATTAGATAAGGGTAAAATCCCATTGTGATTAACTTTATAGCCTAAGAATTCCATCTCAGTCTTTAAAAAAGAACAGTTGAATGGTTTTATCTTAAGCAAAGCACGTTGCATTTGACTAAATACTTCCTTTAAATGAGCCAAATGCTCGTTAAAATTGCAATAGAAAATAGTAACATCATTTAAGTATACCAAAACACAAGAAAGTTTCAAATCTCCAAATAAGCCATACATGGCTCGTTGAAAAGTAGAAGGGGCATTACAAAGCCCTTGCAGCGTATGAGTGGGCTCAAATAACCCCTCACTAGAAATTAAGGCACATTTTTGATAGTCTTCCAGAGCCAGGTCATTTTGCCAATAACCACTCACAAGGTCCATAGCCGAGAAGAATTATGACCCAGACAATAGTCTCAATGAATCATCAATGCGAGGTAGAGGATAAGAATCCTTTTGGGTAACAGCATTGAGCTAACAATAGTCCATAACCACTCTATGGCCCTCATCCTTTTTCTGGATGAGTAGTAGAGGAGAAGCCCATGGACTCTTAGAAGGCATTAGTACCCCACATCAAGGAGTTTTTTCAATTCCACTGAAACCTGAGCCTCCCTGACTTTAAATTTTTGATAAGGCTGAGCCCAAATAGGGGGAGTATTCCCAGTTTTAACCTGATGCTGCACATCTTTCATTAGCTCAAAATCTCCGGGACCTTTGTCAAATATATCTGCATACTCTTCAATCAGAGCCTCAGCTTCATGCTGTTGTTCTGGAGTGAGTGAATCCCCAAATTTATGTCAATTCTAGCAATGATAGGGGTATCTTCCAAACTAAATTCACGTAAATCTCCACATCCTGAGATGGATAAAATTTCACTCATAGGATTAGGCTGCACATAGTTGATGAGGTTATTTTGAGTCAATTGCATAGGTCAAGAAGTGAGATTAGCTAGTAAAACTAAAAAAGTCACATCATAAGCAGGATCAAGGATACCATGGCAGGTTAAATCCTCTAAATGTGAGGGATTTTGTTACTGGAGATCTCTAATACATGATCCGGGTACAAGTACTTTTACTACAGTATCAATTATGACTTGATCTTTTGGAGGAATAGTAATCAGATTATTAGAATATAAAGGCATCCCTTTGGAGGCACAAGCTGATGGAGGTGAATTATAGTTTTCAGTCCCAAAATTGGCATTCCAGATGAGAGATAGAAGTGGGATATACCAATAAGCAAACGCGTCGTTTGAGTTTGCCTTTGCCATTGGGAACACCTTGTAAAATCAAAGGTACTTGGTACCAAATTAAAGAAAGATAAACTGTCCTTAAGAGGGGGTGGAAGGCGAGTTGGTAGGGCATGCGGCTACCAACCTGAAGGTTGCAGGTTCAAGTCCTGCCCTTTGCACGTTAATCAGGGCGCCAGCTGAAGGAAGCTATTGGCGGTTAGTAGGTATAATAACACGAAAACCTTACCCATGACATAACCAGAAAAATCCAAGTCCCGATCTAGAGGTGAAAAAAATTTTCTATGACAGAGTTGACCCTGCTCAGGTTTCATGTTGATACTTTCTTTCTCTATTTCAGTAATGTTCATCCCCTGGTCAGCTTGCCTCTAATAAATAAAACAAATTGTCCTTAAGACTGATTATTGCACCAAAATCAATGAGAAATTTGGTTCCCAAAAGTAAGTCTTAACTTTTGTTGTCCAACACTACTGCAGGGGCTGAAACAACCAACTTTCCAAAGTGCATTAAAGAGAAGAATAAGCTCCTATAGATTTGGTGTATGAAGGACAAGCAGTTCCATAGTCTTGAGAATGGTTTAAGTCTGGAACCACTTTAATTTTTTCATAAGTCTGTACAAGATCACATTGATGGGCGATCCCATATCAATGATAGCCAAAACTTTCACCTTATGAATGATGACTTACACCCAAGTCGCATCAGTGCCAAAGTTTGGGATTGAAAATACCAAGGGACTAAATGAGCGAATTGAATTAGAAGAAGAAACAGAAGCATAAGAAATATTAACATTGTTAGCTAATTCAACAGTGATGTCAAGTTCACCAGGAGCAGATATCACATATCAATCTTTAGGAGTATTAAAAAATTTCGATTGAGGCACAGGAGGTAGGTCAGCACAGGGAGCCTCATGCCCTGTGCTGACTCCTCTTTTGACTCTTCCACTTGTTTTTTTCCAGCATTGAGATTCCATATGGCCCATGAGACCACAATAGCTTCAAAGCTACTTCTTTGGTTTAGGTTTGGGTCTAGGTGGCATTTCATGGATATAAGAATGAGAAGTTTTAGAGGAAGTCAGGTGTACCACACCATTAGGAATCTCCATGAGCACATCTTTGATGTCAAGAATAGATCTGAAACTTCTTTTAAGTGATTCTAAATGTAGTAGCAACTGAATACGAGAAACAAATGCACTCATTACTGCTGATATGCATCATCTACAGTAATATGACTACAAGTAGCAAGATTCTGATCCTCATGATAGAATCTCTTAGCAAAATCTTGTATTGACTCTCCTCGCTTGATTTGGATACTCATAAAGGCTTGCTTTTGGTTAAAAAGGATTTGATCACTCCCAAATTTCTCAATAAAGGCCGGTCTTCACTTGAGCTCACATATTGCAAACCTTAATGTGAGGAACCATGATTTCTTGAGCAAACTGACTTAGACAAGAAGTGATTTGCCATACTTTCTGCTGATCCTTCACCCCATCCATTGCACGCTCATAGAAAATAGGAATGAATGATACTACCTTCACCCAGATCAAACTTATCCTTAAAGGTAGGTTTGAATGGGATGGGTTCATTACTCAAGACATGTACACCCAATACTATGACCAGATCAGCTTTGGAGGGTTTATTCTGGGATATGAGCTTGAGTGGGAATTCAGTCAACTTGTTGCCTTTAATGATTGAGGTCCTCCTGTAAATTGTGAACCCATTGAGCAAGATGATCATTTCCAGGCAGTTGATTTAAGTTAGAAATAGCAGTGATCATCTCTTTCTGCTTGTTCTCAAGTACTCCGCATATAGCAGTTAACCGTTTAATGGAAGCATTTAACATTGCAAACTAGGTTCTTTGCGTAGTTTGGTTTTCATTGCATAGAAGATGAGCATAATTTTCGCCATCCAATAAATTTGGTTAAAGAGGAAACTGGGTCGGTCAGAAGGTCTTCTAAATATAAGAAACACCCTTGAGCTATGGCTCAGATTTGGGTTTTAAATTCCTGTACTCTTGATATTAGTAGAATCAAAGGTTCTGAATCGTGCATTGGAAGTGAGGATCCAAGGGGACCAGGAGGTCCAGGGGGTCCTTGCAACCCATCCCAACCTGCAGGCCCTGGTGGGCCTTGTTGACCTGCAGGGCCTTGAGGACCTTATTCACCAGGAGGTCCTGGGGTACCAAAGGAGAACTAGGTGGTCCTGGAGGTCCTGGAGGACCAACAGGGCCAGGTCCACCTTCTCTGATAGTATCCACAATTTGGACAAGTTGTTGAAGTAGACCATCGAGCTCAACAAAGCACTCCTCATGTTGGGCATGCAATTGTCCCAGTTTTCTTGTAATCATATCCTAAAGGGTAGTGATTTGGTGGTGAATAGGATTAGCAATATCACAAACCTGTTGAGATACTTATTGGCTGATGTATCCCACAAACTCCATTATCATTTCTCACCAAATGGTTATGTAGATCATTGATTTCCCTTCTATTATCAAGTATGACTTCCTGATTATCCTGACCAAAGTTAGAAGCCAACTCATAGAATGAGGATAAGTGAGAATGAAATTTTTGCGCCAGGGTCAACTGTCGTTGGATCTCAAGATGAAGCAGACCAAAAATCTGGAGTACGTGATGAATAGCGGGATGTACATACTGCCGGAGGTACTGCTCAGTTCTAGCCAAACCACCTATGGTATGTTGTAACACCACTCTGTTGTATAATTCCATCATATTATTGCCAACTTTAGATGCTCAGTTTTGATTAGGATGGGCACAAGGCTGAATAGCCCCCCTTATCAATTTTAATTTATTTTGGGGAAGGCCAACCAGGGGACAGACACTTCTGATAAGACACTTTAGAAAAACGAAACTCCTGCTAGAGGAGGGCACCCCCAGAGAAGCTAATGCTATCTCCTGTTGCCAGCGGGAACGCCAAGACAGGGAGGGGGGTCACGTGTATAGGGGCAGGCGCCACTATTAAGCACATGTGTGTAGGAAGGGGTCTGAGTTGATGAACCAAACTGGAAACAAGGATGAGACTAACTGGCGGCGACGTGGTGGGAGGTATCCAAACATCCACGCTTGAAAGTGGTCCACTAAGTGCGACCTGAACCGGCGTACAGATTCCTGGAGGGTGGGGGTGGAGCCTGAGATGCCATCCAAGACAATCGTGTGGATAGTCCACATGGCGATTGCGACCACCAAGGCATGAAGGGAGGGTGGAAGAGGGGAGGCCATAAATAAAGCAAACATGTCCCTAGATAGACTGAAGGACTGTGCCAGATCCTGGCGAAGCAGACTTTGCACCTCACGCCATATTGCTTTAGATGGAGGGCACTTTTCCAGGCGGTGAAACAGCGTTCCGTACTGGCCACACATGACACAGGATGAGTGCAAAGCGTTAGAGCGTTCAGCGGTATGGTACACCCATCTCAAGCAGCGCCACACATGGGAACGGATATGAGGCTGCAGAAGAGGGTGATGGGCGTACTTCCAAATGTTTTTATGGGTATTAAGGGGATAAGGGATGTCCATCATGTCCAGGTAGTCCACCTTGGACAAGGTATGGGGCCTCATGGGTATCGCTCATTTTAGAATGGGAAGTCCCTGTACCTCCTGGGTGAACTGAGGAGAGGGGCGCCCCCTCTGGGCGGTGTGCCCACAAATGTGAATCCTCCACTCAGCGCTCCGCATGGAGAGGAGGATCCTTTTGAAGTGGGGCGTCATCCCATGTGGGCCCGCTGCTGAGGATGTGAAGCCAGGTACTTTAACAGAGAGTGTGGGTGGGATGGGTTGGTGAGGCCCAGGGCGCGGGAGAAGTTGGAGCGGGCCATGCAGGACCAGTGCTGGGCTGGAATTGCAGGGTTAGTAACGGCAGCGATCCAGGTGCCAAAAATCTTGGTTGCATGAGCCTTGAAGTTGAGCAGACACATGCCACCACTATGGTGAGGGCCAAACATGACATCCAGGCGCACCAGTGGTGGGCGGCCCAACCAAAGCCATCCTTGCAGAAGGGCGTATAGTGTTTTGAAGATACTTGGTGAAAAAGCGATGGCGTGGGCATCAAACCAAACTTTAGCGAGGAGCATAGAGTTGGCTAGTACTATCCTGCCTGTAAGGGAAGTCTGACGGGCTCTGAGGGAAGCTATGCATTTCATCGCATTTTCCAGTATATGGCTTTCCTTCACCAATGAGGCGTACCCGCCTGCCTCCAGCCACACCCCAAATGGCGAACAGGGCTAACGGTGGGGCTTGGCACAAAGGGGAGCACAAGCGGGGCGGTGTGGGGTGGGCAGGGCAGGGCAGGCTAACACGTGCGCTAGCTGACGGGGCAGATAGGAAATTGGGCGCTGGGGCCCAGTGGGCTTGATACCAACCCAGGAGAATTATTTCAGTTTTGGAGGCGTTGAGTGCCGCTTTACTTGCCCTGGATTAAAACTGAATAGCTTCTTCAAGCGCGCGTACATCATAATTGTTAGACACCCCAACCATACAATCATCAGCAAATGCCAACATCTTGACAGTGGCTTATCCTTACACATGGACCCTAGTAAGTCGGGCATTCAAATTTCAAAGAAGTGGGTCAAGGATGAAGTTATACAAGAGTGGGCTAATAGGGTCCCCTTGGCGTAGGCACCTTTGAGGGAGGACTACATCCATGAGAAAGCCAGGGCCACGCACAGCCATTGTGGCGGATTCATTAGCAACATCACCCAATTGATGAAGCGAGGGGGTAGGCGGAACTTGTGGAAGCAAGCTCTGAGGTAATCCCAGTTAACTTTATCATAGGCCTTCTGTTGATCTAAAAATACAAGTGCTCCAGAGGCCGTGGACTGACAGACGTTAGCCACGGTGTGTATATTGTCCCAAATTGACCTTCTGGGTATGAAACCGAATTGTTCAGGGGAGATGAGAGCAGAGGCAGCAATCCCTAGACGGTTAGCCATGATTTTAGTAAAAAGTTTTGTATCAGTGTTATTGAGAGAAATGGGGCGCCAGTTGGCCAAGTCCAGCTTATCCCCTTTTTTGTATAATGTAATGGTGTAGGCTTCTTGCCCTCCAGGTAGGAGGCGCGTTTCCAGAAGGCATTGGTTAAGAGAGGCAAACAGCTATGAGGATAAATCCTTGAAATACTTCATATAGAACTCATAAGGGATGCCGTCTGGTCCTGGGCATTTCCTATATGATGCACCACAAATGGCGGACCAGAGTTCATCCCGAGTAATCAAATTCATCAACTCCCGGAATTGGGAAATGGTGCGGACGTGTGCACAATCAAGAGAATTTGCCATTTTGGATGGGTGAATTGGTTTGGATCAATACAACTTGGAGTAATAGTTTTGTATTTTGATTGCCACTTCAGCTGGCATATCTGCTATGGAATTGTCTGGCCTTCACACCTGTGTGCAGGCCAAGCTCTGGCGCAGTGCAAAGAGTTTTTGAAAAAAGTAAGCAGAGTACATGTTACCCGCTGTAATGTGTTTAGCTTTGTACTGAACACAAACCTGATGCTTGTATTGTCTCACTAGAGCGTTAAGGCGGGCGGCCACTTCCGCCCACTTGTGACACCAAGCTGGGCTGTAGCCCATGGCTGGGACGTTGGACTCCAGGTGGTCCAACTCTGCCAGAGCGCGCGAAATGACCACTGAGGCAGACTGTGAGCAGTGGGAGGAAAGGTGGGAGCCTGGCAGATTGTGCTCATCTTGAAGGTAGACCATGTGGAAATTGGATCTGCACAAAACAGTGTGACAAACTCTGGAGCCATGGTTGCAGATTCCACCCACGAGGAAAATCTTGGCTACGTGATTTTGGAAGGGTGAAATTTGCACCATTTTGGAGCCTGAGCTGCAGGGTTGGATAGATGGAAGGAGATTGATACCATCCTGTGGTCGGAGAAATAAATTTTTGTCATGGTGAAATGGGAAATTTGAAAACAAAATTTAATGGCGCAAGGATAAGAATGATGCGGGACATGAACCTTAACTGGCCATTGTGGACATGGGGGCGCAACATGTTTTGAGTAGTGGAGTGTGATGCAACAAAGTATCAACCAACCCTAAGGTGGCTTTGAGAACGCGGAGTTCTACGCGCCCCTGTGGGGGTGTAGGTGATGAGGGCCAGCGGTCTGTGGATGTACTCAACCAGCAGTTCATGTCTCCAACAATGAAAGTGTCAGGGGGCAAGGGATGGAATTGACTAACAAGAAAAATTCCTGGCATTAACATGCCAGGTTGGGGCGTAAATGTTGATGATATCGTGCACTTTGTCATCCCACGAAAAGGTGACAACAAGGATGCAGCTGTTTAGGAATGAATTTGACAGTACTAATTTAAAATATTTGTTCATGCGAACTAGCACTCCACTTGCTTGGACCAGAAGGAGAGGGAAGGGAGGAGCATGGTTTTCCATGATTCCTCAGTACCGCATGGACAGTGGTTTTCCTGAATGGCCAGGATGTCCACAGGTAAATTATTTTGTAAAAAACTCAGTTTCCTAGCCTGGGATGGCGAGGCCTTGAGTCCAGAAATGTTCAACGTCCCTAAAGTAAAAGCTCCCCCATTGCACCTTAGGTGCGAGGGGAAGGGCACCTGAGCCCTTCAGCCTCCTCAATTTCTTCACGGCGCTTGTTGGCGCCCCAGGTACGTGATGCTATGGAGTAATTGTCAGAGTGGTTAGCTTTAGCAGTTGGGTTCACATTAGCTTTTGCTTTGCTTTTTCCTCGCTGTGAGATGAGTTTTTTGTGGTGTGTGCATTTGCGGTGCACCATCACTTGGAGGTGGAATGTCAGCAGGAAAGTTGGTGACTGACTCAGTCCCAATTGATGCTTGGGCGCATTGGTCTGGTGAAAGCAACTCGCCCATTGGGTGTTCAGCTTGGGTGGCCCAATTGGCTTGGGCGTCCCAATCTGATTGGTCAAGGGATTCACGAGCTGCTTCCACCACAAAAGTCTCAGTGTCCTCCTGGAGCTGGGATGGCAGGATTACGGAAGCGGTCTTGGCCGCCTCCTTGACCACCGCCTTGTGGGCCTGTTTGGCCTTCTTCCGCTCTTGTGGGGACACTGGTTTTACTAGGATGTAGCAGCCTTGTGCTCCCCATGGGAAGGCTGACTTGGTGTCTAGTGTCAGTTCATAGCGGGCTTTTCCACCGCCCATTAGATCTGAGACAATTTCTTGATGTGTAACGCCCTCCTTAATGGGACAGGTGTGGGCCTTGTGGCCAAAAGCATTACAGAATGCGCAGATGGGAGGTGCGCTGTCCACAGTGACCCTGAATGGGTGGGTGGCATGCCCATCGATTTTGACAAAAGAGGTATGCAAGATTTGGGTTAGATCCTTTGCTATCCCCACAGCTGAGTTAGTACTGCAATTGCTTTACCTGTGCACAGGTTTGGCATTAGCGTAAAGTGCTGCATTTCAAAGGATTGTATTTCACAATATATGGCGAGCCTAGCCTTCAAGTGGTGTTTGAGTAAGGTGCGCCTGACCGTTGTGGGCAGGAAGTCAAAAGTTACAAAAATTTTGGTTTGAATTTGTCCAACGGTTGCGCTTTGTTTTGACAACCCACTGACCATCCAAGAGGTCTACTAATATGCGCACCTTTGCGGCTTCATCTGCTGCTTCCTTAGTCTTGAAGCCAAGATCTAGCCAACTGCATGGCATGGAATGGGGTGCGACGTACACCGCGTTCAGGAAATGTGTGTGTACATCCCCACAAAACATCTCCCAAAGCGCTGTTTGCTGAACATCCAGGAATACCCGCACCCAATGTTCCACTGATGATAGTGGTTGGGAGTGCGGCGTATTGATGTACTGGTTGCAATGCACTTGCCAAGCTAAAATTTCCGGGGAAATGGTAACCGCCAGTTTTTTATTTAGTTTATCTATTTCTATGGGTTCACTGGGGCGTTTGCGAAATTTGGATGATGTGGGGCCAACACCTGTGCCCTTGACTTTACTTGCCCAACTGCTCCCTGACATTGGGCGCCAACTAATCTCCTTGATGGGATTATCAAACTTTACCTAGACTTGAATTGAATTTGTTGCAAAAGTTATTGCAACGAGAGAGAAAAGTTAGCCCCCTTATCAAGCCTTTGACAATTTCTTCTACATCTGCAGCTTAAATTTGATAATTATTTTGGTCAGGGGCCCTCAATGGCCAAGTCCATAGAAGCTCAAAATTGAAGATTATTGATATTAGTGGAAGGCATCTGTTGAATTTGGGTGTCTGCTTCAGAGGGCTGGTTCTTATTCAAGGGTGGGATGTGGTGTAAACATATTACTCTTAGGAGTTGATTTATTGGAGGTCAACCCTAGTAATCTTTCTACTGCATAGGTTTAATTTCCTCGTGCACCTCACATTTTAAGAATATATATAATCTGATAATAGTATGATGACTATTATCCGTAGCCAAGTTAGAATTATCTTCAGGCCCAACGCTTCAGCCAGTATTTCCAATAATACTGAATATTGCACTCTTAGGGATTCGTTCCCTAAGTCCTGTCCACTCAATCTTCATTAAGATCCTCTGATGACAGTCCCTTTGGCCCAACACACAGTTGGCAGCAATCCCTTAGCTGTGGTTCCCTTCATCTCTAGATCCCCCCTCAGATCTCTACTCTTCTTTGAGAGTCTACCAATTATTGCCTTCTGCAATAATATCCTTGAGATGGAATCTTCACGCTAGATGCTGATAGTCTAACTATTACCGAATCTACAGTCAAACTAATAAGGTTCTTTATTAGTTCTTTCTCAACCGTAGACTTATGTCAATCAGTGAGTATTTTCCAGTGTAATACTTAAGTGTTTTACTACTATACTACTTTACTACTGTACTACTACTTTCGAGTTTTTGAGTGTTTTTTATTATAGTGAATTCTAGGGAATTTATAGGGGATTCAGCTGTCTAACCCTCAGTTGACACCTCTTTTGATGAAACGGCAGCCATTGCCATTGAATCACCCTTCTTTGTCTTGGCAGCGATGGTCTTCCCCATCCTGACTAGGATTCTGATGTTAGACATCCTCAAGACCTCAAACAAAAGAGTTGAAAACGTATCATTAACGTTTTCCTCTCAATCCAAGTGAATCATCCAAAATTGGCTAGCAACCAATCGATTTGCTAATTGCAGGTGGCATCACTTGCCTCACAACTCATTAAACATTCCCAATCAGTTGGTGATGAAACCTGACCAATCCCAATTGGTACACCTGATAGTTAATTACTATCAGATGCCCTTATTTCGTCAGCCACTCCACCCAATGAGATATCAGGTATTCATCCAGATCGATCCCTGATAGATATGACCAGATAAATATCCTAAAATCCCCCAAACGTAGTTCCTCCAAAATCTGGGTCAACCGATTTCCAATTCACTTCGCCTTAGGGAATTTTTCCCCTAGCGATATCAGGTAATCTAGCAGGCTGGGAATATGGGCAAAAATCCCAACACATCCCCCTCTTGCCTAGATTTCCAGTGAGAAAAGGACTGGGCATGGAAACATCACTTTGGGCACCTGGTTAAATACTTCATTGGTTCAAGCGGAGTACTTCATCAATACTCAACGCTGCTCAGGATGACCTTCAGCATATGGCATTCCTCCTCTTCCTCCTCGCTACCACCTACTCAGAGCGCGGTCCCCATGACCTCTTGTCATGCCAGGATGATCAATTTACTCATGACAATCTTTTTTGGGGATCCAGTTTTCCTCCCATCAGGGTATATGACCCGCTGTCATATTCAGGTTTCTCAGTCCAGCGTCCTAGAATTCCTGATTCTTTCCTCATCCTAGACAGGAGACTCTTACCATCAATATACATCTCACAACTTATTTAAGTATACTTATTTATATTTGCCTTCATTATTTCATTTATAACCTCTTGGCTGTAAGTCATTCTTCTCTCAGAAAACTTATTTAATTAATTTTATGAAATTAAATTCCCAAAATTGGAGCCTAATGAAGTGTAGGGTGCATAATGTCAACTTCTATATCAGTCTGATATCCCCCCTCTAATCCTGCTCATATGTCAAACTCGGAGTCTTGCTACCAACAGCTTCTTAACAGTCTGTCTAATTTGGACCTCCACCTCTTCCAGCGAATGAGTCAGGATGCTCAGCGGACCCTCTTCTATGGTCCCTCCAGGACTCATACACCTAGCCTAGTGCAAGTAGCTAGTCCTTCTATCAAGTTACCGGAAATGGTATCCAATCCCATCAAAACCAGGCGTGCCATCATTTTGAATAACTCTTGGCTGACTCTTCACATGCAGTTCATCCCCAAGTTGGACTTCAAAATCCTTCTGGATTCGGCTCCTTTCACTGAGGCTCTGAGCATCATCGTTGATGCTCCAGAGATTATGCCAACTGCTCTAGATCATTTGTTCCTGGCTGGGTCAGATTTGCTCCTGAGTCCCTCTTCTGACTTGGTCAATTCTATAAACCCGCTGTACTGGTTTCTGAGCTCACAATTGGGAACAGCATTCATACCAAGCTCCCCTATGCTGAACTTCACGTGCAAGTCACTGAGGAATTGTCATTAGTGCTGAGTCCCTCAGATCTGGACAACCTTCTGGATTGGGATACTGCCACTTATGCTCTCCGCTTTGCCAGCCAAGTTCTTTGAAGTTGGTCGACGAAGCTCCCAGCCTCGCCTGACTTTCATCAGTTGTTCAGCTTCAGCTTCTGCAAAGCCCATAGTCGTCATTTACAGGATGCAATCTGTTTGTTACATGACTACCTCTTCTCTGGAGCTTCCCATCGCTATCTTCCATTGATGGCGCTAAATGGGGGTATGATTTGACAACCTCCCTCAAGTATTCCTTCTTTGCTGCCAGCTCACATGTCCAGTGTTCTTGATGAGGCCCATCGGCAGGCACTCAAGATAAATCTTCTAGCACCGGTGCCTTATTGGGATTACTCAGGGTTATTTGCTGATTGCCTCTTCCTTTATTGCTGTTTTCCACCCCGCTCCAGGGTTTCAATATTGGCATCTTCCAACATATCTATTTCTCTTCCCCTAGTCACGTTTTCTCAGGGCTTGGCGTCTGCTCAATGAATGTGGTTTTGAGTAGGACTCACCCTTGTGAGTGTCCAATTGCATATCAATTTTAGATGGACTATTCCTCCCTACTACGATCCATCCTCCCTCCCCCAAGAGGTGACATAGGCGGAATTATCCCCGCACTGAGGACAATCAATAAAAAAAAATTTATAAAAATATATTGGCTTCTTTTTTCTTATCTACGTTTTATATATATTATATTTTTTTCCAATATCTTTTATCAAAAAAAAATTTCCTATGAGACTTGACCTTGTTTCAGTTCAGAGGTCCATCTTTTCCCCCAAACTGGATCCTGGGCACTTAAACCTACCAGTTTTCTATGGTTCAGAGGTCCTTTTTTCAGACTTAACCATCTAGATTGGTTCAGAGGTCCTTTTTTTGGACTTGACCTAATCATCAGGACATGACCAACTTAATGGTTCATCAGTCCTTTGGGAACTCTTTTTTTATTATTTTTTTTGATCCATCATTTTAGATATTTAGCGTGGACTTAATTTAATACCCTTCCATCCAGGAGATTCTTGATGGAATAGGCATCAGTCACTGTCTTAGCGATTACTTCAAACGGACCTGACCATAGCGCATCCAACTTGTTTCTTCCTTTAAAACCATGTGTATCGCAATAGGCAGCTCTTTCTCCTATTCGATATTCTTCTAATGGCGGTCAGTTTTTATCATCTGTTGATTTTACTCATATCCTTTTCTTTAAGGTAGTATCAAATGCTTGTGATTGCATATCAATCAGGATACTTGTCAGTCAGTTCAGGTTTTGTTCACTACTCATCCCAAGACGTAGGTTCTACTACTGAATATAATATTGGTGGTAATGCAGTCTTCCTCCCATATAGTAATTCAAACAGCATCTTTCCTGTCGCCGTATGATGACTGATGTTGTAGGCGAATGTCACTGAACTCAGGTACACTCCCCACACAGAAGTTTTCCCTGTGACTAGCTTCCTCAGCGTCGCAGCCAGTGTCCCATTGACCCATTCTACCAGTCCGTTCATCTCTGGCTGATATGGTACTGACACAACTCCCCAGATCCCCATTATTTCGTTTAGCCTTGGGATCACATGGGATGTGAAGTTGGTCCCATCATCGCTCAGTATAACTTGTGGACACCCATGCCAGTATACTACTTGATCCAGGATGAATCTCACAGTAATGGTAGCGTCTACTCTGGTTAGGGCCTTTGTTTTGACCCATCTCGTCAGATGGTCAATGGCAACTATGATGTACTTGACTCCTCCTGTGCTCATCGCCAATGGTCCCATCACATCAATAGACACCGTGTGCCATGCAAATCCAGGTCAGACTAGTCAGTATCCAGTTGTATTCTTGTGTGGTTTATGCAATTGGCATTCCACACAACAAGCCAGATGTTCTGCGACATCATAGTTGATTGATTCCCAGTAATGATACTGGCAAATATGGTCAGTTGTTTTTCTCAAGCCTCTATGCCCAACAACCTTATGAGCGGCGAGAATGATTGCTGCTCTCTCCGACAGTTTTGGGAATAATAAACGTTTCTTATTCATCATCTTAAATACTTGTCCATCCATGGTCTCAGTGTTTTCCATCGCTTTTCAAAGCACACCTTGGATTTCTTGAGGCTCGTCCTCTATTCTTCCTTCGACCATTCTCTGAAATAGCTCATCTTCCTGCGGATATACCAACTGGACAATTGGTAACTGCAATAAGCCATCCGCGTTCTGATGAGAAGCCCCCACTCAGTGGACTATCTCATAATCATAAGTCTGAAGTTTGAGTGCCCATCGGGCCAGTCATCCTTCAGGTTCCCTCAGATTGTGCAGCCAACACAACGAAGAGTGGTCCATCACCACCTTAAAGTGCATTCCATGGACATACACCCAAAACTGTTTACAGGCGTAAATGACTGCAAGGCATTCACACTCAGTTATGGTGTAATTCCTCTCTGTGGCAGAGAGTGTCCAGCTCACATACGCCACCGGATGTTCATCCCCAAGTTCATCTACTTGGCTCAGTACGGCGCCAATTGCCATCAACGAAGCATCAGTTTGAATGATAAACTCCCAATCAAAATTCAGATATTTCAGAATTGACAAATTTATCAAGTACCGGCGTAACTCATCAAAGGAGTCCTGAGCCTCTTCATTCCATGCAAATCCTTTTTTCAGATCCTTTAATAGATGGAATAAGGGCTCAGCTATTTGGGCAAAGTCCCAAATAAATCTTCTATAGTATCTGACCATCCCAAGGAATACTTGGATGTCTCAGACACTCTTTGGCACAGCCATCTTTTCAATAGCTGTTATCTTCTGGGGTTGCAGCTGCAATCCATTTGCCTTGATCACAAATCCCAGGTATTTAAGCTCCTTCTTGAAGAAGTGACATTTCCATGGCTAATCTTCAGATTAGCCGCGGACAGTCTCTTAAACACTTCCTCCAAGTGCTGAAGGTGATCAGTAAACGTCCTACTGAACACTTTTATATCATCCAGATATACCAAGATGCATGACAACTTCAGGTCACTTAATACCGCATCCATGGCCCTCTGGAACATTGCAGGCGCATTACAGTAACCCTGGGGTATCCTAGTCGGCTGGTATAACCCCTGTGCGGTGATAATTGCACATTTTTCCTGGTCCTCTGCTGGCAAGTCAATCTGCCAGTTTCCCAAGATTAGGTCCATCATGAGAAATACTTCGCTTCTCCTAATCAGTCTACCACATCGTTGATCCTTGGTAGGGGATACAAATCCTTCTTTGTAATTTTATTCAGCCTCCAATAGTCAATCACTACCCGATTTGATCCATCTTTTTTCTTTACAATCAAAATTGGGCTTGCCCAGGGACTTGATGATGGAACTAGAAGCCCATGCTTCACTAGTTTGCTGATCTCATCTTCCACTACCGCTTCAGTGGCTTTCAATCTTCAGATTGGTCTCATTCTTATTGGTAAATTTTCTCTAATGTCAACTTTGTGAATTACACCTTACGCGCATTCCAAATCATGATCATCCTGTGTGAATATTTCCTAATATCTCTTGAATAATTTGAGCACCTCCTCCTTCTGCCCTTCCAGCAGATCTGCGAGCTGCTCTTGATCAACTAATAAGTTGATGCTTTTGGCCGCTCTGGCTGGTAATCCCATTTCCTCAAGAGATCCAAAATCATGGAATTGTCTCAATTCTGTCATCGGGATTAAATGAACAAACGCAATGATTTAATTTTTTCTTAATCTTCATTGGTTTTTCGCTTAAATTCGCCAAGAGAACTTGTATTTCTCCATGCCCTGGAATAATTATCCCAAGAGCCACCCAAGGCTCCACTCTGGACTTCTTCCAGGGTCTTCCAACTTCTCCATACAACAACTTTAGAATCTCTATAGTCAACCCTGTGTCAACTATCATCTGCAATCTGGCCAGTATAATTTCTTCTTTCTTGATCTGCAAAGTAATTCCCTGGTTCTCTAGGATCTCAGCCGGCATCTCCCATCAAATCCTACAAACTAATTGGTACTGAATCGGTACAATGCCGTCAATTTATATCAAGTTAATGAAAGTATTTCTCTGGTTCAATGGAACTTCACCATTCTTTTGATATATCTTTGGTAAAATCTGACCCAGGATGGTCAACGTATTATCCTCAAAGTTACATTTAACTCCGTATTTCCACAGAAACTCCGTTCTGATCAGGATATCATAGTTTTGATTCACCAAAACTATTGCTGGCGTGGATACCACCAATGACCCAAATTGTAGTGGTAGTGCACTATACGCTCCACAGGAAATGGTGGTGTTCAGCCCAGCTGTTCCATATTCCTTCTTTCTTAACTGATTATGATCCTCAGGCTTTTTCCCAGCACAGTTCTATTAAAAGTCTCCTTTGCTCCTTCGCCTCCCTTCGTGGGATTTGAACTTCAGACCGGATTTGACTTGAAGCTTCTATTAGGAGCATTGAACGTTGCTCCCAAAATCTTCAAATCGTCTACCATTTGCAAGGTAGTTATCTCAGTTGCAAATACAGTAGACATCATTCAATGCAAATTGCGATTGGGCTGAAGGGCTGCTTGCAAAGCAATTCTTGCATCAAAGTCATCTAACACCTTCGCTCCAGCCAGGATCTGTGATTCCTGGTAGAAATGGATCTGCAAAGCTTGCAAGGGACTCATCTTTACGGAATTGAATTCCCATAAAGTCTTGCTTGCTTTTCAAGATGTGGGTTGGACTGCCAAATTCCTTCATTATTGCTGCCTTAGCCTCAGCATAAGACCAGCTGTCCCCCTTCAGGTGGGGTAACACCAGATTCTGGCAATCTGTGTTTAAGCAGTTCATGACCGTCAATGCCTTCTGATGATCCCCGTATCCATTCATGGTCATGTTGAATAGTCAGAAAGGTGCTGGGGCGTTATCCCAATGGAATGTAGGCAATTTAGAGGTTGCCCTAAATTCCTCTGAGTCAGTTTGGGCCGACTCCCTCAGTTTGGCTATTCAGTTTACTTGCAGAGTGTCATCGGGTGTCATCTCCAAAATAGCATTGAATGCAGGTGGCATATTTCTTGGGGTATTCATTTTACCAAGTATTGTTTGAAGACTTCCTTCTTCAACATCATTGGCCGCGTCTGACTCGCTTGCAATTCTGTGTGCTTTTAATTTCTCTACTTCTCTTAATAACTTCTTGATGTCTGCACTGAATTTTCTCAAATGAACGTGATCCACTTCATGTTCCAATTTCAGAAATAGGATCTCTCAGACGAGGTCTCCTTCTTTCTTCTTTAACGAGTTTACTTTGCCAAGTAACTTGTTCCTGAAGTTGGCTATGTTGTCAACTCCTTCTTCCACCTTGGTTACTCATTCCTCCAAGGCTGCAAACTCCCAGTGGTCCAGAGAGTTTAAAGCATTCTGGTTCACTGTGGCAATTTCAGTTAACAACCTACGCATTTCCTCTTTGTGTGACATTCTGGATTAATTATTCTACTCAACTACCCCTGTAGTGAGCACCAAGTTGTAAAAATATTACTCTTAGGAGTTGATTTATCAGAGGTCAGCCCTAGTAATCTTACTACTGCACAGGTTTGGTTTCCTCGTGCACCTTGCGTTGTAAGAATATATATAATCCAATAATAGTATTACGACTATTATCCATAGTTGAGTTAGAATTATCTTCAGGCCCAACGCTTCAGCCGGTATTTCTGATAATACTGAATATCGCACTCTTAGGGATTCATTCCCTAAATCCTGTCCACTCAATCTTCATTAAGATCCTCTGATGATAGTCCCTTCGGCCCAACTCACAGCTAGCAGCAATCCCTTAGCTGTGGTTCCCTTCATCTCTAGATCCCCGCTTGAAACTCTACTCTTCTCTGAGAGTCTACCAATTATTGCCTTCTGCAATAATATCCTTAAGATGGAATCTTCACGCTAGATGCTGATAGTCTAACTATTACCGAATCTATAGTCAGACTAATAAGGTTCTTTATTAGTTCTTTCCCAACCATAGACTTGTGTCAATCAGTGAGTATTTTCCAGTGTAATACTTGAGTGTTTTACTACTATACTACTACCTTCGAGTTTTTGAGTGTTTTGTATTGTAGTGAATTCTAGGGAATTTATAGGGGATTCAGCTGTCTAACCCTCAGTTGACAACTCTTTTGATGAAATGGCAGCCGTTGCCATTGAATCACCCTTCCTCATCTCAGCAGCAATGGTCTTCCCCATCCTGACTAGGATTCTGATGTTAGATGTCCTCAAGACCTCAAATGAAAGAGTCTGGAACATATTATTAACATTTTCCTCTTGATCCAAGCAAATCATCCATAATTGGCTAGCAACCAATTGATTTGCTAGTTTCAGGCGGCATCACTCGCCTTGCAACTCATTAAATATTCCCAATCAGTCAGTGATGAAACCAGACTGATCCCAATTGGTACACCTGATAGTTAATTACTATCAGATGCCCTTATCTTGTCAGCCACTCCACCCGATGAGAAATTAGGTATTCATCCAGATCAATCCCCAATGGATATGACCAGATAAAAATCCTAAAATCCCCCAAACATAGTTCCTCCAAAATTCAGGTCAACCGATTTCCAATTCACTTCGCCTTAGGGAATTTTTCCCCTAGCGATACCAGGTAATCTAGCAGACTGGGAATATGGGCAAAAATCCCAACATGTGGTTTTGAGCATCTATTGTGTGAGGACAATAGACAGAATGGTGAATTTAAACTTTATAATATAGCTTCTTGGTAATACTCCAATCATATACCCTGTCATTTCGCTTGGACAATGGCACACCGCCCTGATCCTACTGATCCCAAGTGAAATTTGACTAATACAAAATGAAGTGCTAATGCAAAAAGTTTATAAGATAAATTATAAAGTCATCCAGTAGATGAAATATATCTTATTAGTGTCAACTTAAGGGTTATTTATAGGGTTTAATGTTCGCCACATCTTACCCATGACATCTTATTTTCAGTGGCACTTGGCCACATAAAAAGTTTGTAAGAACGTCTACATATACTTTGACTCAGGGCATCATGCTCAGCCTCAGGGTCGGTGTAAACACTGTCATCATTCTTGAGATGGCATTTCCTATGCATCTTCAAAATAGCTTAACTGATTCACTTTCATGTGCAATTGGCAGCACATACCAAGGCGATTCATATAACAAATTAGTGATTGATTCAATTAAAAACTCAACTGACATTAAAAACTAATTTTGACATAGATAACAAAGCCCACGTTCCCAAGTTATTAAGTTAAAACTTAATTTAAGTACAACCTAACCAGCAAAGCCCTCAAGCCCATGACATCATAGTTGAATATAATTAAGTGAAATCACTAGGCCGCGGATTCTAAACTTTGCATAAGCTTAGAATATACCTGGTCCATAATAAGTTTTTAAACATGCTAACCTTATTATGTCCCTATTGAATATCTAACGATTAGGTCCAGTAAATTACTCAACAACATCTCTTGCCTGTTGAAGTGTACCCATTGGGTGATACTCATTGATTCCTTGGAAGAGGGGCTTTCTTTGATAGACATATTTATTGTCGTGAAAATATGTTTTCAACAGGTAGCCTCAGAAGCAAACCTGGCATGGAGCACCTGTATTGGAATTTCACTGAAATTATGATAAACAGGTGCTACAAAGGCTACAATTATTGGTTTCATGGCTCTCTTGAAGATAGACAAAAGTGCAAAAAAGTTATTAGTTCAGTTGCTATAATTGATTCCGATTGGAAATACAAAATCCTGTAAGAATAGACATAAATTTAGTTACTCAAGACAAAAATAGAGGTACTTTATTAGTTAAAAATGCCAGATATATAAGAGTAGATTTAGTAGTTCTTGAGGATTTTTGAGCTGCACCTGAGGTAAGATCTTTCTTATTAAATGACCAATCTTTCTGACTATTATGGCTATAGTTGTGATGGTCAGATCTAATAAGGTTCTTATTAGATGATATCAACCTTCCTATGTGATGTTTTACCCCATCAGATAGTTTAGCCTTGTCTTTTAGAGGAGGCTGATAACTCTGAAGGGTTGAGTGTTTGTCTATCCGAGAATTGGATATCTCCAATGAGGATTTTACAATCTCATTAGACTGAGATACCAAATTTCGATCTTGAGTAACTTTGGTCATTGCAGTTGAATCCCCAACAATGCCCCCTCAAGATCTTGCCTAGGGGGCACATACTTATGAAGAAACCTACTATGAACTCTATTGATAACAGTACCAGTATCAATAGCTGTAATGGAGTATTCAAAACCCTATCAATATATAATATGGCAAAAACTAGCCCATAAGGTGTCAAGTTTGTGAATCCCTCCTCCCAGTCTATGATGATAGAAGAGTAGGCCCCAATAGCTTGCCTGGTGTTGGGCCCAGCAGTCCCAAACTCTTGCAAATAGTCCAAGTCAGGCGCCAACTTGAAAATTTTTGATGAGCTTCGAAGAAACTACATTCTTTGGAGCACCTATATCAAGGATGGCTAGGACTTGCACCTTATTAATGACCACCTCTACTTTGGTTATCGTGCTACCAAAGGTAGGTGGAAGGGTGAGAACTTTCTTCAATTGGAAAGTAATGGCAAGGCGTTGAGCCATCGTAGAGTATTTATCTTTAATAGATTGGAGGGTATGAACCTGCTGGATAGATCAGATCACGATCCCAATAAGCTGATCAGCGTCATTAGTGGTATCAATCACCTCTTAAATGGTCAACAGCTGTTGGATATAAGTATATCGGTGTATCCTGGCTATATTATTTCTTTCAGGCCTCAATCTATCCAGAAACTGACCTTCCATTTGGCTCCCAAAACATAATAGCCTGCATCTTCACCACCCCCTTCAGACTCATCATCAGAGGGATTGTCAATGAACCTCAACGAGTTGTTAAGAGGGTAATGCGAAACTGGCTTAATCTCCTCACAGGGGAGGACTTTTTTGGCGCTCATCTACCCTTTTGGTTTTTAGAGGGTGAATCGTAGCAGCACTAACTTTTGGGGCCACTGGAGGATAAGAACCCTTCAGGTGAAAAGTCGTAGGAGATAGCGTCATGGAGGAAGATGATTTAATCATGCTATCTTTTGGTTGATCAGCTGGTGTGGGCTTTTGTGAAACAAGCGGTTTAGTTTTGGTGAATTGTGCATTTAACCCATTATTAGTGGGGGCGACTGGCACATGATAAAGGGGTTTAGGCTTAGGAGCCATGTGGGGATGTTCATTGGCTGACAAAAGAAGGTCTTGGTGGCAAGTTGGTGGTAGGGAGCGCTGCCCTATTGATGATGGTGCACTGACTTATGGGTTTGAGAGCCTCAGCTTGGTTGGGTGGAGAAATATAAGGTTTGAGCTGCGCCTCAGGTGCTGGGCTCAAAGTAGTAACAAGCATAGGGTAGCCCATAGGGCTCATCATAACCTTCTGCCGTGGGGCTACAGTTGAGTAAATTCCCAATAGCAGAACCTGAGGGTTTGACACAACATCTGAAGTAGGCTTAACGTTATAAATATCTACCACTTCCAGCCGTGCCTCCTTAAGATCACAGATAGTCCTGAGGTGACATTTAATGGATATGAGATGCTTGGCTATAGGAGGGTGAGAAGATAAGCTAGCTAGAATGGCCGCAAGAGCATTATCAAGGGGTAGATTTTTTGCAAGTAATAGTGGTTGAGCTTCCCTATAAAACTGTCAACAAAGAGGAGATTGATTCTCCCTTCTGCATTCTAAGCACATGAAGGCCTATTTCCTCCGACCTAAACTTTGGGTTGAACTAAAATTTTCCAAAAGAGCTTCCTTTACCTCCGCCCAGGTGTGGATTCTGGCCATATTGGGAACCATTCTCTTCTGGGCCAGGCAAATCAAGAAAGGGAGGAGGTGCTTAATTTTCTGATCATTGGGGGTTTCTTCTATAACAGATACATAAACATAGAGAACTGAGGCGATGCTACCCTCATCTGTGGTAAACTTGTTTCACAAAGGGGGGTTTTGAATCACTGGAGGGGCCCCAAGAAAAGGGTGCTTTTCAAGATTTTTGGGTCGAGATAGAGCATTGGCAAGCTGTTGTCCAATACAGCTATTCTGTAAAATAAGCAGCAGGGAGGCTAGAAGGGTCAATTCCCCCAACAGCCTCCATTTTGAGGGATTTTTGTGGTCTACTACCCCTTTAGGAAGCATCACTTGTTGGAATCAGGGAAAGGTGTATGCTCGCTTGGTGCAGTTTTTCCCAGACTTCTATAATTTGCAGTAAAAATTATTTTTCTACTGATGAAGTAACTTACAGGTGAATTTTCACCTCTAGATAGTAAATAAATTTTATGAGTTAATACTAAAAAGTTAGGTTTTATAGTTCTTATAAGGGTAGGCGAGGGGATATAAAAATGATTTTCTCAATATCCAACCAGTCAGTAGTTAAACTGTATCAAAGGTCGCAGGGAATATAAGGATAAGTTTGGAATGGCTTGTTACTGTCTGAACAAAGAAATATGCGAATTCAGTTTATTGAAGCTCAAAAAACTCGCTTCACTTTGGCTGAATGACAGATAGGGAGTTAATTTTGGCAAGACATACCCATGGGGTAATGATTTATTCAATTCAGCCAATCCCCATTAGCTAAAAATATCTCACCTTGGGGGCCTCCGCCACGCCTATAAAAGGGGGTGGTCCCTGCTTAGGTGTTTAAAGGGAATTGAACGTGGCAGGGGAAGAAACCGTCGATAGACTCCATAAGTTCCCTTGAGTGGTTAGGGCAATTCAATTTCCTGAATTCATGCTAATTGCCCGCTTAGTAATTGTAACAGTGTTACCCCAATTTGTGGGGTTCCACTGAGAATTGGCCAAGATCTTTTGGCTGATAAAATTACTATTTTTATTTAAATTGATCAAATCATTATTGTGGACTTTTAAATGTCCAACATTTCCCTTTTGGTTAAATTTGACCCACAACATTTTTAATCTGAAACTGGGAGGGCAAATGTCCAACAGCATGCAAACATGATGCAGCCATGGCAGCATTGCTCACAACCTCCTCCATCACCCTTGGCCAAATACAAGAAGACATGGAGTAAATCGTCTGTGCCAACTAATCTGATCAGGTGACCCAAGATAAGACAATCCCTGAAGATTTTCCAGGTCCATGTCGCGATTCTGATATGACTGGGTGATAAGCCCTAAATTGTGATGGTAGAATGGATTGGATCCGCTAAGTTTACTATGAGTAACAATTATTTGAGCGCCTTGAAGTAAGGCGATATTGGGTTGTTAGGGAATTGCCTCAAAGTAGGCAATCGTGAATTTAACAAATGAAGAATTGACGGAACCAAATGAGATATGGGTGAATTGAATTACTAAGCCATAAAAGTGGTAGCAACCAAAGTCGCTACAATATAGATGAGATGAGACAATTTTGAAGAGAAGGTTGTTAATAAGTTGAGAAGAGCAAAACAGCGAGGATAAACTGTGTTTGATATATTTTATAAAGAGTATAGTGGGAGCAAGTGCTCAATATTATTTTATTAGTTTATCTTGTTGTTTCAAAGGGCAATGATCATCATATTGTTGGTCCTATTGCTCAGTGGGCCAAACCCTGTGCAAAAACCCTCACGGCATATTTTAGCAATTCCAACAATTTTATAACAGTGGTGCTCACTACAGGGAGCCCATTGATCAATCACAATACCAACAATATTCCTCAGTCACTGGCCATGTCCTATCTGGCTTGCTATGGCAAGGAGTCTTTTCAAGAAGCCGCAACCATTAAATATGCAGAACTCAAGCTTTCCTTTGGTGCTGTGCTCCAGTGGAAGAAGGAGTTTCTATAGGAAGTTTGTATCAATAAGCTGCCTCCATCTGATCGCAATGGGAACATCCATGGATTTTTTAAGCAATTTGAGTTTGCAGTAGAAGGAGCTTCAGATCAACAAAAAGCCAAATTATTAATATCCACCTTGAATGTTGAAAGCGCTGACCAAGTTACTTTTTATCTTCCCACCAGTTCCACTACCTATCAAAAAGTGAAAGACACTGTGTTGTGGTTATTTGGAGTAACTATGAAAATGGCACAGCGGAAGGCTGAGTTCTTAACCATTGGGTTACAGCATAATGAGACCCTCAACACATTTGCTGATTGCTTTATGGTGGAAGCCCATGTGTTAATTGAGGCAGGAATTTTAACTGAATCAGATGTATGCATAGCGTTGACACTGCTGTGAAACCATACCGTGAGTTTTTCCAATACCATGGCTCAATATTTAATAGTTATTATACCTTTGATTAAACTCATACAAATCTTGCACCAGTTATCTGCTATTTTCCCTCCACCCAAAATAGAGCGGAACCATATCCTCTCCGCTGCTGGACCTTCTTATTCAGGGAAGTTATATCTTCCAGTTCAGCGTCCATTTAGTAACCCCAAGCCTTATTATCACTACACTCCTCCTCTCAAATGGAGTTGCCACCAGCAGTTCAACTATCAGGAAGGGACTTTTTACACTGCTTGACCCCAGCCTAACTTTTGGAATGGCCCATTTCACAACAATCTTGGATGCAGATCTTACAGGAACAATTGTTTCTCATGCGGTCGCTCTAGCACTTGGCCAGAAGTTGTCTTCATCGCCAGGTTCATTCCCTACCGCAGGAACAGTACAATCAGGGAAAAGTCAGAGCGGAGTAGAGATGGGACTCTCTACTTCTGCTATTCTAACTCAAAACGTCTCACCTGAACCTATTCCAGTATATCCAATGAAAGTTCCCCAGTATGACAACGCCTTTTTATATCAACAGCCAGTTGGGGGGTTAATGTGCTGACACAAGCGCAATTTATGGACATGGTGGAAGCAGGCCCCTAGGAGCAACCAAAGCCTTATGCCTGTCAGATGTTTAATCAACTTTCTATTGATGAATCAGATTCATATGCTGATGCGCTTCTCTTAAAAGGGGTGACCGTGGCCCTCCCTGTGAACGCTATTATTTAAGAGTGCCCTAAAGTTGGGGAGGGTATTAAGAGCTTCCTTGGAAAAAGAGATGCGTTAAATTTCCATGTATTAAACAATCAGAATACATCTTTTTCTGAGTGTATTTACTGTGACACTGTTGTAGCAAAAACCCAAATTCATGTGATAATTGATAAGGGCGTCTCAATCAACATAGTGTCCACAAAGTTGGTGGCAAAACTGGCATTAAAGCCTGACGTGGAGCATCATATGGTTGGGACCGCAGGCGCAGAAAGCACGTTCTCTGAAGGAGTGTATAGCGCACTACCTTTGCAATTTGGGTCAATTTCATTGTAGCCCCAACCTTAATGCTACCAAACAATAACTATGACCTTTTATTTAGAACTTCTTTTATGCGCCACTTTAAGGCTGTTGTGGATATGACTGCAGAGACATTTGAAATTCTGGGGCAGCGGATCCCAATCTACTTCACTTCCAGCGGAATGCCAAAGGATTCAGTACTCATGAGTCGCATTAACATTGCATATGGTGATGTGGTGGTTTCAGTTCGCTATCATCAACTTAAGTGCAAGACCCTGGCCCTTCACAATCAAATATACAAATATCAAGGGTACCACTTAGAGCTGCGGTCCTTATATCTATTCCCTCTGGACACCAAGTATCATCAAACACCGAGTTAGAGGTGGAAATGCCTGCTGGGCTTTATGGGGAGGTCATTGGGCCTTATTGGCAATCACGGCTTGAGCCCCACGTGGCCCCAGGCATTATACTTCTGGGACATGGAGATATCAAGGTCTTGGTAGCAAATCTTCAGAATAAACAATGCAAATCCACTGACACCAAATAGTGGTATACTTACATTTCATCCCAGTTGAAGAGGTTCTCCAGGTTCATGAGTTCGGTTCATTTGATGAATTTGGCCTGCTCATTGAAACACAGACTGGCGTAATGGCAGTTGTACCGTGTGAAAATTTTAATGGGGCTAACAGAAGACCAAAGAGATCAAGCGGAATCCTTATTTCAAAAATACAAAGAGATCTTTGCTGTTGACAATCATGATTTAGGATACGCTTGGGGGTTGTTCATCAGCTGGACACTGGGGATCATCCCCCCATCAGGTCTCGGCCAATCTGCCAATCAAGGGCAGCTGAAGAAGTCATCACTGCGGAGATTGACAAGCTGCTAATGCAGGGAATGCTTGAACCATCTAAGAGTCCATGAGCTTCACCTGTCCTAATTGTTAAGAAGAAGGATGGTACTGACCGCATAGTAATTGACTACAGGAAGCTTAATAGTATCACCAAAAAGGACTCATACCCTCTTCCGCAGATTGATGATGCACTGGATCAGTTAGGTGGAGCTCACTATTTCTCGGCAATGAATTTGATATCCAGTTATTGGCAGATTGAGTTGCCCATGGCGGAACAAGAAAAATGCGCTGTAATCACATCCAAAGGGCTTTTCCAACCAACTCATATGCTGCAAGGGCTATGTAATGCCCTGGCTACATTCCAACAAGCAATGGATACTATTCTGGGTGATATGAAGCTGTTGTGTGTACTTGTGTACCTTGACGATATTAATGTCTTCTCTTTCATGTTCACTGAGCACCTTAACCATCTGGAAGAGGTATTTCGCTGACTGGCTGAGGCCAATATCAAGATCAAGCCCCAGAAATGTCACTTCTTTAAGGATCAGTTAGAGTGCCTTGGTTTTGTGGTGGATGCGACTGGGCTGAGACCCCAACCAGCCAAGGTGGAAGCTATTCAGAAGATGACTAAGCCAGCTAGTAAGTGTGACATTCAGATGTTTTTGAGGATGGTGGGTTATTACTGACTGCTTCATACCCAATTTCAGTTGTATCGGAGGTCCACTGTTTGAGCTGCTAAAGAAGGATGCCATGTTCAAATGGATGGAATGGCGCCAATGCGCCTTTGATACCCTTCAAACAGCACTAATTAGTGCGCCCATGTTACACTACCCAAATTTCGAAAAGGAATTTATTGTACAGATGGATGCATCTCTTTCCGCTGTGGGGGCAGTTTTGTCACAAAAAGATGATGAAGGGGAGGAGCACCCAGTGGCGTACTGCAGCCAAAGCCTGAATAGCCATGAACGTAATTATACTGTGACTGAGTGAGAGTGCTTAGCAGTGATCTACGCATATAAGCAATTCAGAGTCTATCTGCATGGGGTAAAGTTTAAAGTCGTAACAGACCACGCGTCATTACGCTGGTTGCAGAACCTCAAAGAACCTGAAGGCCGTTTGGCTCAATGGGCTCTTAAGCTGCAGGCTTATGACTTTGAGATCCTTCATCAGCCAGGAGTAAAGCATCAGAACGCTGACTGTTTATCTCAATTGCCAACTGTTGCGGTGATGGCAGACCTCAGCGACATGATGTATGATAAGATGCTCAGCGGAAAATATGATGATGAACCACCCCAAGTGATCAAAGCATTAAACGAGATGTGAATGAATACCTTCCATTGGAATGGGGAACTGTACAAATGAATTGGTGATTTCATGGTGAATTTTCCGTGACCCTCAGCATGACCAGGAATCATTATGAGCATGCATAAGGCAGTCAGACATGGTGGGGTGCTTAAGACAATGGAGTTTTGCGCCCTCAGTACTATTGGGAAAGCATGAGCTTTGATGTGCTTGAAACTATTTCCTGTTGCCATCAGTGCCAAGTGGAGAAGCCATTCCGCTGTAAGACTTCATACCGGGTAGTGAAACCACATTTCACTTGGCACACGGTTTCCCTTGATGTCATTGGTCCTTTGCCAACAGGAGCCAAATGGTGTAAGTACATTCTTGTGGCTATCAACCACTTGACCCGGTGGGTTGAAGCAAGGGCAATACAAGATTTGGGGGCAGTTACAGTGCCAAGTTCGTGATGGAGTTCATTATTCAGTGACATGGATGCCCTCAGTTTATTCTCACTGATAATGGAACCAACTTCACCTCACACATCCTCCCCAAAATAATGAGCTTATGGGTATCCGTGGGGTTCTAATGACCCATACCACTTAAATCTAATGGAATGGTCAAATTGGTGAATGGGACTCTGGTGAACATCCTACAAAAATTAGTAATGGATCAACCTTCTGATTGGACCTCCCTCCTTTCCACTGCCATGTTCACCTATAACATCAGTTACCATTCCGCCATGGGAAAGAGTCCCTTCCAACTACTATATGGCTGACACCCAGCTCTTCCAGCGTTACTTTATTTGTGTGTGGAAGACACCAGTGGAGTGGAACCCCACCGCTATTTGACTAACCTTGCAAACATTCTGATCAAATTGCAAACCAAAGCATATTCCTTCAGCTTAGCCAAGAAGATCAGAAATCAGGCTGATGATCAGGTATGTGTAGTAGGTTGGCGCAGTTCAAGGAAGGTGATATGGTTCTCTTCCATGACCAACATGGGTTCAGCTGGAAACACAAGTTGGCCAGTATCTGGATTGGGCCATTTGAAGTTATTGAAAAGACAGGTGTGGATGCATATACTATCAAGGACCCCACTAGTGGTTGGATCATCAACTGAGTGCATGCGAAGTTCCTCCATGTGTGCATATAGGCAATAGGAGCCTTATCATCCAGTCAAAGAGGGGGTAATGTCGCGATTCTGATATGACTGGATGATAAGCCCTAAATTGTGATGGCGGAATGGATTGGATCTGCCAAGTTTACTATGAGTAACGATTATTTGAGTGCCTCAAAGTAAGGCGATATTGGGTTGTTGGGGAATTGCCTCAAATTAGGCGATCATGAAATTAACAAATGAAGAATTGATGGAACCAATGAAATATGATAAATTGAATTACTAAGCCATAAAAGCAGTAGCAACCAAAGTCGCTACAATATAGATGCAATGAGACGATTAAGAAGAGAAGGTTGTTAATAAGTTGAGAAGATCAAAACAGCAAGGATCCGCTGTGTTTAATATCTTAAATAAAGAGTATAGGTGGAGCAAGTGCTCAATATTATTTTATTAGTTTTTTTTGTTGTTTCAAAGGGCAATGATTGTCATATCGTTGGTCTTATTGCTCAGTGGGCCAAACCCTGTGCAAAAACCCTAACGGCATATCTTAACAATTCCGCCAATATTTATAACAAGCCCCAAATATAACCTATATCCCAAATTTCGCCAAACAATTTTGATCCACATTCAGTGCATAGGCAGGACCCACACACTTAGGGGCAAAAACTGAAACCCTGGAGTGCAATGAGAAAACCAATAAGGAACATCATGAGACAATTACAGAATATTCTAATTTAAACCCACTCACATGTAAAACCCATACAAATGCAATAAATGAAAAGAGATCATGTTCTCATACAGGTGGAAATGGTCCTATCACCTGGAGCCTATATCAAAAATGGTGTAAAGGAAAGGTCTTGACGGCCCTCCCAACTGCTCCTGAGGCACCGTGGGCACCTCAGAATTAATATTAACGCTAAACATCATGTGAGCCAGGGCTCAATCATCCTAAGCCAGAAAACTGGACTACATGCAAAAATCCAATGTAGACATCTTGGGCATTTAAGAAATCTACTTTCAATAGGGGGAATAAGGATCCTAGTCATCTAGGGTTTTACCATCCCAATAAGCATGGATATCCCACTGTGGGCAGGTTGTGAGTAATCACAAAAAATTGAAATTTGTAAAATTCTGAAACCTATCTGCTTAGCCACATCTGGGTAGCAACAATTTCATGGCAGGATGACACAATCACAATGCCAAGGATTTACACGCCGTGAACCACAGCTGACTGGGAAAAAATTTCAAAACAATACCAATCCTCACCTTTCCCCTAGACATAATTTTTATGGGCAACTCCAACTGCTGGGCTGACCTCCGCATGGACTGATGGCCCAAGCCCATGGAATACCCTGGGACACATCAAACTCTGTGTGATGAAGGCATCCCTCAGCCTGTATGACACCCTAACTCCCAGAGCACCACTCCTTAACATAAATCAACACAACATGTGCAAGACAAGCTAATCTCAATGAGCCAAATTGACCTCATCCTTTCCCCAAAATTTCACCGTGCTGCCCTATCTAGCTTCTCAACCAAAAAGATAAATTTTTCTGACTACCAACTCATTTTGGTGCAGCTATCTGCAAAATGCTTACCTGCACAGGCTAACCTGGAGGAAAATGCACACAGGGTACATAATATTTCCTAAAATATCTGACTGGATTGATAATAAAACTGTTACCACCAAGTTTTTCAGACCCACTCATATTGGACCCCATCGCAACTTGGTCAGATTTTAAAATTGATATACTAACAAAACACGTCATTTTGCCTCATGTATGTAACGTGCGGTTTTGCACCAATATGTGATGAAGGAGTTGGAATTACAAGGCATGTCACCGACCACATGACTGGCAATACAGCATAGAACCAACCCCAAACCTGCATGACATTACCAGAGCTTGCGACATAATGGCGGACCAAGGTTCCAGCAATGCTGCATGCAAGCAGCAGAGTCTGGCTCCATGACAAAACTGCAAATGAAGCCAACGCTTGGCCTAGCTCGCTAACTAAGCTCATCAGTCTGATTGATTTAAATTATATTTTAAGTTTAAAACAAACTTTTAAAACTGAATTTAGCCAAGCAATAAACTGGGAATATTATTATGAATTTTCTGAGAAAACAAAACTGTATCTTCAGCTCCGCCTCCTCACTTTAAAGCGTTTGTGATAGTTAAATAATTAAAATACTAAATTAGACTTTCAAGCGACATCCAAATCATTGCTCAAGTAAGCCACACATATCAATTTATGAAAATTATGAAGTTCAAGATACCAGTCATTCAATATGCTGGCTCAGCCCTCACTCTATAATCCCTGAATACTTACCTACAATTTCCATCTCTTTTTGCTCTTCTGACTACCCTGAACCTTTGAACTTTACCTCTGAATTTTTATGAAAATCTGGAACTATATTAATGAGGTTGATGTGTGGATCAGGCTGGCCCCAATCCATAACATCACCCCCTGCAAATCCAAGAACTCTCAGATCTTCTTTGGACAGCGTGCACACTCTTCTGGCGTCTTCCAGGTTGTTCCTCCACTGGATAACCTTTTTACTTTATCAGGCTTTTTAATGACCCCTCACCCATCACTCATTCAGGATTTGTTTGACTTCATATTCCTAGTTGTCCTTCTCCCATGGGCTCAATGGCCCAGGCCGCTCTGGTCCCTGCCCCACAGAATCCCCAAATCTGTGAGCCATGGATAATTGGATTGGCCTTTGACCCTTCCAGAAGGTCCAATTCAAACGTTATCTTGTTAATAACCTGTATCACCTTATATGATCCCAAGAACTATGGTTTAAGCTTCCAGCTCTTCACTGGTACCGCATAATTTTTTGTCACCGCCAACACCCAATCACCTGGGGTGAACAATGGGTCTAGCGCTCTCTGTCAATCTGCATACCACTTATGCCGTGCTGTGGCGCGCTCCAGGTTGTTATAGAACTTCCTCAGATGTCTATCATTTTGTGGGATAATTGTCTGACCTCTGGCATACTCCGCCATCTGACCCCCCCTCCAACGCCAGATTTGATCCATGGTTTGCAAGGAATGGCGTCATCTCTGTTGACGACTGATAGGGTTATTATATGTAAACTGGGCCAGTCTGATCCAGATAACCCAATCATCTTGAAGATTTGAAACACAGCATCTAATATTTTGTTATAATATTTGGTTTACCCTCTTTATTTGTTTAAGATTAAAGATAATATGCTGAAGCCCTACATGGGCGAACTTTAAAGTTATTGTAAACTTTGACCAGAATTTCGATATAAATTGGGGTCCACTATCTGAAATAACTCTGCCAGCAGGCTTTACTGGGCAAGTATCTCATTGATGAAAATCTTTGCAGTGTCTTTAGCTGAGAACTTTAAGGTACATGGGAAAAACTTGGCATATTTAGTCTCATAACTGACAATAACCATTATTGCATATTCACCTGGATGTTGGGTAACTCCATAATGAAATCCATGCTACCACCTCCACGGCTGGCTTGGAATCTGGAATGGGACTAACTTACCCACAGGCTGCCTCTGCAAAGGGTTTTTACGTGCACAAACCAAGCACTCCGCCACATATTTTGTGATATCCTTCCACAATCCAGACAATGAATACTTATGCTGAACCAGTTTGACCATCTTCTTGACCCCAGGATGTCCCGCTAATAAATGGTCATGAGATGCCTGCAGCACTTCCCATTGTAATGTTGGATTTAGAACCCATACTCATGAGTCATGGTACAAAATCACATCTTTCTTCCCTAATGTACAATTATGGCTGTGCTGTTCATCCTCCGCCGTTTCCACCAATAACCAATGACTAAATGCTGACTTCCTTTGCTTCTGTTGGATCTCCCCTCCAGTTCATCCTCCTCTCTCACCATCATGATAATTTAGTCTGACCAGAACATAGTTGCTGTGTTATACTCCTCCAACTCGGCCTTCTCATATGCTAGCCCCGCATCCTAGCTCAACTAATCTGCTATGGTGATGACAGCTCCTGAATTGTACACAATTTGGAAATCATATTGAACCTTCTCCGCATGCCACCAGGCTTGGCGCTGATCCTTTTTCCTGGGCCCCTAGTAATTACCAGTGCTCAATGGTCTGTACAAACTACAAAAGGATAACAGGCATACAGCAAGTGGTGCTGCCACTCCTGCAGCGCCACAACCACCGCCAGTAGCTCCTTATCATATATTAGCTAGTTTGTTTCTGATGGAATCATTTTCTTATTAAAATAACACACTGGGTGCTCTAACCCATCCTCCCCCTCTATAAGTTTATTGCTCCTAAAGTAAAATTAGAGGCACTCATCTCAACCACAAAAGGTTTCTCAGGATCTGAATGGACAAAGACTGGCGCCAAAGTGAGCTTCTCTTTTGGTAAATTAAAAGCTCTCTCAATTTTTTCTCCCCATACAAATAGCACACCTTGCATTAATCATGTAAGTGGCAAGGCCAACTTTGATAGATTCCTGATAAACTGCTGGAGGAAATTCACCATCCCCGGAAAACTCTTTATGTCTGTATGACTTAGTTGGTGCCTTCCATGCGTTCACCGCCTTTATCTTGTCTGGCATACCTTCAAGCCTTTCCTAAACACAACATTCCCCAGGAACGTAACCAACTCCTGGTTAAACTCACACTTTGAAGGCTTCAGCCTTAATCCTGCATCAGCCAATGCCTCCAAAACCTCCGGCATGTCATGTACATATGCCTCCTTGGAACGTGAAACATAAGGATGTCATCCATATAAGCGATGCAACACCGGCCAAACATCTGGCTGAGTACCTTATTGATCATGCGCTGGAACTCCACTGGGGCATTGCTCAGCCCAAATGGCATAACTCAGTATTGGAACATTCCAAGGTGGCATTTGAACGTCGTGTATTTATGGTGCTCTGTCCTCATAGGTACCTGATTGAATGCATCTGCCAGATCAAGCTTGGTAATATGTTGCGCACTGTGACCATCGGCACGATATCTTCTATCAAAGCCGTTGGTTAAGGGTCTGGCTCCATGACCGCATTCAATTTTCAGTAATTCATGCATAGCCATAACTCTCCGCTTGCCTTGGTCACCAGCAACAATGGGTGCACCACGGCTGACTTAATATGGCTCGATCAATCCTCTGTTCAACATTAAACTCAAATGATCATCCAACGCGGCCTTGGCTTGTTCATTCAGTGGATAGATCGGGCATCCACAGGGAAGTTCTGACCCTTCTTTAAACCGAAATAAGAATGCAAATGGCTCCATGGGAGAGAATGGCAAATCCTTTTTTAGTCCTAAGACCCCTACAAAATCTCGCTATTCTGCTGGTAAATCCTCTTCCTGAATAGCCCCCAGGGTTCTATGATTATCTGACTCATGGTTTCCCACCAATGCCCTTACTTAATCTGGGGGCTCATCCTTGGGTTCAAGGTTACATTACTGGAATACAAATTGATCTGGGGTCTGAACTGATGCCACCATCGCATCCCTAGCACTACCAGGTTGTTTAGGTTTTCAATTGCACAGAACTGCTCCCAGAACCAGATGGGTCCATCTGTTTCCTCACTGAAGAGCTCACTTGCCATGATGGCGCCCTCCGTGATGCATTGACAAATAACACCTCTGGTCCCCTCCACACCTGAAACTTGAGGCGCTCTGCCAACGCAAGCTCAATGTAGTTCTCTTTTTCCCCAGTATCTACCAGGGTTATTTCCCTTCCATTCCACCATCCGTATGCAACTCCATGGTAATATATAGATGTGGATAAAGTGAAGAAGGCAATTTATTTTTGAAGGAATCTTTCAATTTCAAATTGTCTAATGATGAAAAATTAGGCATATTCTCCTTCCCCTTACTATGGCTCACGGATCTACATGCTTCATCTTTATTTCCTTGACGCCCTCCCCCTTGTACATTTCCAAAGTTTCTTAAGGCTGAATGCCAGCCCCTAACTAGAACGGCCACTCACTGGGTACTGTCCCTTACCTGGTGACATTGATCCCTCACACTGGTATCATAACAGCGCGGATTGTTTTTCAACTTGTACTGATAAGGCCACTTCCTCCCTTAGCGTGGCCTGGACCTTTTCTGCTGCCAAAGCTGCTAAAAAATTTGCTTGCAACCCCTGGTAGAACATACGTGAAGCTTGGGAATATGCGACCTGGGCTGCCTTCGCCAGCAGATGAAAACTCCATGGATTACTTCTACTGAGCTATGACCATGGTTAACTGTTAATAATGCCGACTATGCCTTTTCTTTTGCCTCATCTGGACATGCCACCCGATTGATCAAATCCACACACTCCTCTATTGAATTTGGCAAACTCCCTTGTTCCAAAATAAGTTTCTGCAACCAACCCACCAATTCTAGGTAATGCGTCCACCACCTGGGATAGTTGGAGCGCAAGAGGGGATTCCCCTTGCTGCCTTCACCAACCATGCCTGGAAGCGGATACACATAATGACTTGATATAGTTTGTTCAGCGCCTTCATGGACAACACCACCTGACCATTAGGTGATTTGGGTTTTGCCTGGACTTTATGTGTTGTGAAGTTGCCACCACCCCATAATTTTCCCACATTGCGTAGCAAAAATGCAAATTAGAACCCTACCATAACCACGGTCAAGAGATATCAGTTCCATTCCTCTCTGTTGGTGACCATCGCTTCCTCCTGGGCCCCACAAAATGGAGAGAAAGGTATTTGAGTTTCATTTTATGTAGCATGTGAGTTTGCGCCAATATGCAACGAAAGAGTTGGGAAGTACAAGCCATGTCACTGACTACAAGACTAACGATCTAGTAGAACCACCCCTGAACCCACATGACATTACCAGAGTTTGCGATGTAATTGTGGACCAAGGTTCCAGAAATTCTGCATACAAGCAGCAGAGTCTGGCTCTATGGCAAAACTGTTAAAAAAGCCAACATTTGGAATAGCTTTCTGGTTGAGATCATTGTTTTGGTTGATTTAAATAATATTTTTTAAACATGAACTTTTAAAACTGGTTTTTAAGCAAATGACATACTGGGAAATTTATTATGATTTTTAAAATAAAACTGTATCTTCAGTTGCCATTTCCTCATTTTAAAGTGTTTACGATAGTTTAAATAATTAAAATCCCAAATTAAATTTTGGGCGACATCCAAATTATCAGTCATGAAAACCTTGAATCCCAAATTTCAGAAATTTGGAGGATTTAAGATACTGGTTATTCAATATGCCGGATCAGCCTCATTCTCAAATCCCCAAATCTTTACCTATGATTTCCATCTCAAATTGTTCTCCAACTGCCCAACCTTTAAGCTCAACCTCCAAATTTATAGGTGAATCCAGAACTATATTAAAGAGGTCAATGTGCAAATTAGGATGGCCACAATCTGTCACAGTGTAAGTACACCGCTGACACTTCCAAAATCAAGTGCAACTTGGAAGAATGGACCACCTAGAGTTCAAAACCCCAAAGACCAACTACATCCCCAAATGGGGGCGTAGGTGGGCGGATTAATCTGCACACCTAAACGCCCTCATTTTCAAATGCAATATAGAATCAAGGTATCAAAAAAGGTAAGTTTATAAAAGAAGGTGAGACCTGCTTACATATTTCTTCCTCCAATTCCACCCCTGAGGCAACCAGCCCATGTGCTTATAAATTTGAAAAAAAGATGGCACCGTGGCAACTAACCCAGTGGATGTCTCAGTGGGAGTGCACAGCTACTACTCGAAAATATACTGCAACACCCCAACTGACCCCAAAATAGTAAAATTTTATAAACAGCGCCAGAATCCAAAGCACACCGCCCAGCAACGATGTAATAAAATGAAATATACAGGAGGAGTTCTGGGACACAGTTTGCTGTGCACTGCGTAGAAATGGATAAGGCCTATTGAAGTATCCTACGAATTTAAAAAAAATAACAAGCAAATAGTCCTCTCCTCCTGGCGTCAATGAATCAGAGCCTGATGGACACCTTCCTTTTACCAGGAGGACATAACTCCTATTTAATAACCCTGTATAAGAAGTATGATAAGTTGGACCTCTCCAACTGGCGTCCAATTGCAAAAAATACAGACACAAAACTTCAAACTAAAATTCTAGCCAGCAGATTGGGAAAAACAGCTGCAAGTAATGTCCCCAAACCAGTTTGGGATCATACCCAGGTGATCTGTCTGGACCAACATACACACCATCGCCAACATCTGCCAATTCAAAGCAACTCTTGCCCTGGTATTGCTGGACCAGGAAAAGCCATATGACTGCGTAAGCTGGCCATACTTGAAGGAGTACCTGAAAGCCTTCAAGCTCTCACCCATAATCATAGATTGGGCGATGCTGCTAACAGAGTCAGCCTCAATGGCTTTCTGTGACCCTGGCTCCCTAACCGACTCAATTAAACTGCATAGAGGGCTCAAGCAAGGGATCCCCTCAGCCCATTGCTATACAACTTCAGCATAGATCCACTCCTATGCGTTGCCGACTCACACCTTGCAGGCATCACAGCACAAGGCCAACCAGCAGACAAAATACTAGCCTTTGCAAATGACTGCATGGATGGTATAGCTAGTAATGAAGAGTCCTGGAAGCTAAAGTACACCATGTAGGGGTATTCTAATTTGAGTAATGCAACACTTAACAAAAAGAATATGGAAATTATCCTGCTAGTCAAGTACACAACCAATTGGACCACAGTATCCGAACTACCAAGATCCTCATGAAGGAGTGACCCAACCCTCCTGCCCTTTGCATCACATCCATCTGAAACCCTGCCCGCCACCTTGGGATGTGGCTGGAAGCAGGGGAGTATGCCAATGAGACAATAGAGCAACCTGCTACAAAGAATATCCAACCAAGTTTCCTCCCTTAAGGAAAGGACACCTGGCCTAACAGGGTAAGTAACAGTTGCTAACTAACATATCCTCTCAAATCTATGGTTCCCTGCCCACACTATCTCCTTCTTTCCCTCGTTCATCTCCTTGGTTTGTGTCCTGACCTAAAGATGGTTGTGGCCTGTATCCTAGCCTCCTGTACAAATGTAGGAAGTCTATGGCTCACGCTCAAGTGGAGGCAAGGCCTGATAGACTTTGAGGAACACGCCAACTGCATACTAGTAACTTGTTAGAGGAAGTTGTCAAAATCCTGGCGTTTTTAAACTCGCTGGTGCTAATGGCACAAGACTTGACAATTTTAAAGAAGCAGGAGTAAAGAAAGTCATTATTTGCTGTTAAATAAAGACTTTTAGTAACCACTTAATTAAACTAGGAAATTTAAACTATGAAAAAATTAGAGGTTTTTTGTTATTTTATCAGTAGCAGTGAAGGGGTAAAAAGAGAACCCTCTTACAATGTCACTATTTTGTACCTAAACTCACTTAGGTCTCAAAGTGCAATAGCATTGTTGAAAAGTTGATATGACTGGATAATACGCTATACATTCCAGCGGATTGGAAATTAGAGCCAATAGGAGTCTTAAGATTGAACTGAAAAGTTATATAAATAAAAAGAGAATTGATTGAAGTAGCAATAGCTTGGAAAATCGAGGGAATTCTGCAATACCTCAAGATATGCAAAAGCTCCTAAAAAGGAAATGAACAGGAGATTACCAAGCAGAGGATGCATTCAGCTTGGGAAGCTGAGATTTAAGAGTTGAGTGATAGATGAAGACAAGGAGAGTTTTTAGGTTTTGCATATAAGTCTGCAATTATTAGAATATAATAAAGTATTGATAGGGGCGATTGCTCCATATATTATTTATTGGGTTTTTATTAAGTCAGCTATCCCATATCATCTGATTTAGTTGCTCAGTGGCTAATACCCTATGTAAATCAACTAAGAAGAATCAACCTGTTAAGCCAAAACTTACCAAGCATCAAATTCATTATTAGGTTCAAGCCTAATTAGAAATATGTGCATTTGACCTATCAGAGCTCTTGAATCTCAGCTTGCTTTAACAGAACGTCCAATGAAGGGTCAAGAGTAGGTATGACATGTCCATGATGCAAAGATATATACATATTTGAGCCCTGCACCTATGCGGAAAATAGTTGCACCTTGAATACCCATTCTGAGGCTATAAAAGGGGGTGTTCGCAGCGTAGGGGCTTTCATTACATTAGAAGTGGGCCTGGGAGGAACCTCTGATGGACTCCCCTTATTTCTCCGCATAGTAGGTGAAATTCGCTTACCCAAACTTGTGCTATTTGGCTGAGTATTATTAATAAATGTAATGCCTAATTCAAAGGGTCCACTGATAATTGGCTAGGGTCTTTTGTATTATTTTGTCATTATTTTCATCCTTATTTTGAATCAGAACACTCTTACTACATGATCAGACTTGTAATTGTCTGACATTACCCCTTCAAGAGTGTTAGGGGAATAGTAAAGGCTCAATAACTGGCCATGGACACTGTTCACAGTAAATTAGTAGCCAGGGACGTGATAGAGTACATATCCCCTTATTTTATAAGTGACTACAAATGGGCCTTCCTAGATAGAACCGAGCTTCTCACTTCTTGGAGTGATTTGGTTGTAATAGTATAGCACCAAGTCTGACACTTGGAAAGGAAGGTAGAGGGGCCAGAGCTCATTAGTGGCTTGACCCTCATTGGTGACCATCTTTGCTAAGTTGGTCATCACTTATGATTGCAACTGAATGATGTACTGGGCTGACTTTTTTGTAGCTTGCTCAGGATCAGTCTTATCAGAGAAGATATCTTTGGCTAGTAACGCTGGCACCCCAGGTTCTCGCCTATACAATACTCAGAATGACAACATTTTAAGTATCTGGTAATAGCTTATATGGTAAGCCATGAGAGCACTGGGTAAGTTAAGATCCCTGTGAAGAGGGCTGGAAGTGGCTATTTTTGAAAAAAAAAACTAGGGTCCTATTGGCTCCTTTTACAGTACCATTGGTTGAAGGGTTATAGGGGTCCAAGAAAAGCTGTTGTGTTCCCATGGAGATAGCGAGGATCTTCATCTCTCTGGAGGTAAAATTTTTCCCATTGTCACAGAGCAGGACCTGGGGACAACCATTGTGAGAAAATATATATTGATGAAGGAACATGGCCATGGCTTTGGCAGTTTGAGAAGAAAGAGCCACAGCCTCAACCCATTTGGTGAAATGACTAATTCAGACTAAGATATAACGATTGCCACCAGTGGTCTGAGGGAGAGGCCCTACCACCCTCAAACTTATGGTGTGGAATGGTTGTTGGGGCGTCGTAGGTTGATACTGATATTGGGTCTTGAAGATGGATTGTTTTTTACAGGTCAGGCATGCATCCAAGATTCAGTTATTGTCTCCATGATGCCCTCCCAGTATTATTGCTTTAACCCACTCATAGGCTTTCTGTACTCCACTATGCCCTAGAAGGGTATGGGACTCCAAAGTCATGGGTACTCACTCTGATGATCTGAGATGGTCAACTAATTTACCCCTATTTTCTTATACAACATCCCGCTTTACACCTTGGTTTCGAGGGAGTGTCAAGATAATGTTTTCCTGACGGGTTCCCCTCATCTTCCAGGGCGTTAGAGGCCATAAGGATGTCGTGCAGCCTCTCAGCTTCACTATTGTACAGGTGAAGGATAGGCAACTGAGTCAAACTATCAACGTTCATATGGTGGTTCCAGCTCAATGCTCAATCTTCATATCCTAGTGTTGGAGCTTTAAGGCCCAGCGAGACAACCGCCCAGTAGGATCCTTCATTTTTTAATAACCAATACAGGGAGGCGTGGTCAGTGACCACAGTGAAGGAAGTTTCATATAAAAAAGGGCAGTAATATTTTGCAGCCAGCAGGACTGTGGGATCCACCGTTGGATGCCACAATTATTTTATTAAAATGAGAAATTTTACTTTTTAATAAAAGTAATGGATATAGCTTTTGTTAGAGTTTTTTATGTTTTTTATTGTTTAGGCAAGGCAAAACCAAAAAAAGTCCTCTTCTCAATACTAGTTTTTCCTATTTAAACTAGTTCGGATTTTGAGACCATAGGTATTCAAAGCAAAAGAACACAAAGCTCAGTCCTCCAAATTAGGGAATATAGGTTTTTGGTCTATCAGATTGAGGATAAAAATTTTTGGAGGCAAAACCAACCCATGCAGTAACAATTTGATGTATTGTATCTAATCACCATTAAGTAAAATCTTTTCACCTCAGCGGTGGGCTGACTCATGTGGTAATGATTGGTTAATCCCTACCCTATAATCGTTGAGTAGAATCGTCGCACCTCAGGAGGGTTCAGATCTAAGTGGTAATAATTTGTTCATTCGCACCTAATCATTGATGGGTAAAATCTTTTCACCTCACGGAGGTTCAGAGCCATGCAATACTGAACACCTCAGATTTGGCCAAGAAGTCAGAGTAATACTATTATTAGTTTTTATCTTTTTAGGCCAATTTTGATTATAATCCTTATTTCTCTGATAGTCAGGATTCCACCAAGAATCCACTAGGGTTTTTTCACCTTTGTACTCATATCGTTAATAACTACAATATTATTCAGAGTTTGGGCAGGTGATGGGCCAATCATAGTAGCAGATACAAAGCACTCATACCTCCAACATTCTTTCTCCTAGGTCAAGAAAGTGAATGTCTTACAAGGACTGCGAGGCACTCCTTCTCAGTGACGCTATGATTATGTTCAGCCTTGGATAACGTCTTGCTGAAATAAGGGACTGGGTGATTTACGCCATTAGCATCCAGTTGAGCTAGAATGTCCCCAACCTCATAGTTGAAGGCATCAGTAAACAAGAGGAAAGATTTACCATAATCAGGGTGGCGCAGGATTGAAAGCTTTTGCAACAACTGCTTTATAGTCATAAAGGCAGCCTGTTGTTCATCTCCTCAATGAAAAGGGGCATTATTATCCAACAGCCGGACAAGGAGGCTCACTTAGGTGGGCAAAATTGGGGATAAATTGGTGGCAATGCCCCATCATCTCAAGAATACCTAGATATTGTGCATGGTTTTAGGAGCAGGCATTTTGGATATGGCCTCAAACTTTTCTTGGAGAGGTTGAATCCCTTCCTGTGAAACTGGCGTGTCCAAGGAAATCTATTTTTCTCTGAAAAATGTGCACTTAGAGGCTTTAACTTGATGTTGACCTCACGTAGGCGCTGAAACACTGCCTTCAGGTGAGCAATATTTTTGTTGAAGGTTTATGAGAACAACATAATGTCATCAAGATAAACAATGATGCTACTTAACTCCAGATCCTGCAAGATGTGATCCATGACTTGCTGGAAGGTTGTGGGGGCGTCGCATAACCCTTGTGGTAGTCAGGAAGGTTGGAAGAGACTTTCACTGCAAATAAGAGCGTTTTTCTCCTGATCTTGGGGAGAGGTTCATTTGTCAATAACCTCTATACAGGTCCATGGCTGAAAAGAAGTCAAAGCTGGATAGTTGGTGTTGCAATTCTGATATGACTGGACAATAAAACCCTAAGTTAATATGGTGGAACAGATGGAATCCACCGAGTTGATATGGATATGATTATTTGAGTGCCTCAAAATGAAGCGATATTGGGTTGTTGGGAAAAAGCCTTATATTATGTGATTCTGAAATTAACAAATGAAGAATTGGTGGAACCAATGATATATGGCGAAGTGAATTACTAAGCCATGAAAGCGGTATCATCCAAAGTTGCTATAATACAAGCAAGATGAGATGATCAAGGAGGTTAAGTTGTTAATAGTTTAGAGTGAGTGAAACAGCGAGGATCCGTTGTGCTTTATTATATTAAATAAAGAAGTATAGTGGGAGCAAGTGCTACATAATTAAAAAAAGTTTATTTCTGTTGTTTCAAGGGCAACTGTTAAAATCTTGGCCTGTATGGTGGCTCACTTCTGGCCCTAGATTTCAACTGCACAGATTTGTGGATCCTTGTGTTGATTATTTTGATTGAATTTGAGTAACTGGGGCAATAATAGTATGAATACTATTATTAGAGTTGAATCCCCAAAAGCCACGTTGAGTGAAGAGTCAAACGCTAAACTAGTGCTTCTTTATCTTGAAGATGTTCTGGTACTGGTAGGGAACACTTTACCTATTTTCTTCATGCAGAGCCAAGCGGAGACTTGATAGTAACAATCTAAGGGTATCTGATCCTTGCACTCTTCTCTTAAGAGTAATGTTAAAACAACCAATGTTAAAACAACTAAGTTAATATTAATTGTTAATCTACTTTTATTAGGGAATAGTTTGGGGTTTTTATAATTAGAATTGGCACACAACTTTTCAGCTGTTCGCTGAGAATTATTTGGGCTCCTATACTGGTTTGACCTTCAGTGTTAAGCACCAAATCTCGTTAGTTACCATTTCCTTGGGTTTCTTAAGCAACATAATCCTTGGGTGTTCAGTGGACCAAACAATTGGTATTAGGTACTTGAAACAAATTGTTTTGGCTGATGATGATTCTACTTTCCTCCGTCATTCAAACGTTTTGGTAGTTTCTGACAACTCCAATCTGTTCCGCTCTGAATGATTCCCTATAAGTTGACTATCAGGTGTTATTCTAATATCAATTTTTGCTTGATTTCGTTGTGGATGATGACCAACGAAATTCTCATCTGTTGGCAGCCTCAAATATCATCAGGGATGATGCCTGATGATACTTCATTAGTCAGTGACCTCTCTAAATATCATTGGGGATGATGCTTAATAATAATCTCATCAATCAGCCACTATTGCTGATCCTATACAATTACATCTTAAGTTTCAAATCTTATACTTGGTCAAAAGGTTGGATTATGTGGTCATCTGCAATTCCAACACATCCCGCCTTTTTGACCAGATATCAAACTTAAGATAGAACCCTCAAGAATGGAAGCCGCCTCAACTTGAGCTCATAATTGGTTTATCATAGCTCTATGTCCTCTGCGGAGTGTAGGTCTGTCCACACTCAGCGCTCATATGCTCTGCTCGGTTTGATGACTTCATATCCTTGGCTGCTACCCATTGTTGCCTCTTCTCGAGCATGGTTCCCATGACATCATGCCACATCAGTCCCATCTTCACGTCATTTGCTGAAAGATCAACTGGACCACCTGTACAAACCCCAGGATTGGTCTTGTTGGCACTTTGCCACCTGTACAAACCCCAGGACAGGTTCCACTGGCACCTTGCCACCTGTACCAACCCCAGGACGGGTCTCTATCTTTTGTTGATAGGGACTATTCCAGTGGATCTAGTTTCAGCCCATCCTGATCCTGTCAACTGCTCAGGACTCGTGTCCATTAATTTATCCCTTCCTCCATGCTTGGTAGGTGGGAATATCAATAAATGCATTACTGCTTGAATTAAAATTGCTTTTTTATATTTTTTACTTTTTTTAAATTTTATGCATCTTTTTTTTACCTTTTGTCTTTTTTATTTTATTTTATTATTATTATTTAGTTTTTGCATTATTATTTTTTCTTTAAGTCCAATACTTTAAGTATTTTGTGTGGACTCTATTGACTATGTGACCATCCTCAGTATTCTTGATCATATAGGCATCATTTGCTGACTTGGCAATAATTATAAATGGTCCCATCCATAGGGCGTCCAACTTATTTTTTCTCTCAAACCCATGGGTATTGAAATAGGCTACCCTATTGCCCACACGGTATTATTTCAACATAGGTCAATTCTGGTCATTCATTTTCTTTGCATTGATTCTTTTTCTCATTGTTATCTCAAATACCTGAGATTTTAATTCAATTAGGATATTGGCCAGTCAGGATAGATAATGTTCAGCACTCATTCCCAAAGATGGCTCTACTGCTAAATACAATATTGGTGGTAATGCAGCTTTCTACCCATATAACAGTTTGAACAGCGTTTTCTCAGTCGCCAAATTATAACTGATTATAAAAGCAAATGTGACTGAGCTCAGATATGCTCCCCAAGCGTAAGTTTTCCCTTTGACCAATTTCATAATGTTGAGTCTAGAGTTGCATTCACTTTTTCCACCATTCCGTTCATTTCTGGATGATAGGGGACAGATACAACACCGCAGATTCCCATTAATTCGTTTAGCCTTGGAATCACATGTAAATTAAAGTTGGTTCCACTGTCACTGAGAATAACTTGAGGGCAACTGTGCCAATAGATCACTTGGTCAAGTATAAACTTCACCATACTTATTGCATCTACTTTGCTGAGGGCTTTCATTTTGACCCATTGGGTTAAATGACTATTGTGATGATTATACTTCACTCACCAGTGTTGATACTTAATGGTCCCATAACATCTATGAACACAGTGTGCCACGTGAAACCAGGGCGTACTATCCAGTACCTTACAATGTTCTTGTGCAGTTTGTGCAGCTGACATTCCACACAACAGGCTAGGTAATCTGTGACATTGTAGTTGATAGGTTCCAGTAATAATACTGTTGAATATGATCCACTGTTTTCCTTAGGCCACCATGGCCAATGACCTTGTGAGTAGCTCAAATGATTTCCACTTGTTCTGATGGTTTAGGAAATAAAACTCATTTTCCTTCGATTGTTTTGTATAATTGGTTGTTCTTAAATTTGGTATTTTCCATGGCCTTTTGTAATGCATTCCAAATTTCTTAGGGTTCATCTTCAATATCTCCTTTGATCATCCGCTGAAAGAGTGCATCAGCCTGATGATAGATCACATGAACAACCAGCAATCAAGGCAATCTGTCAGCATTCTGATGTAGCACTCTGGCTCTGTGGTTAATTTTTAAAATTGTAGGCTTGCATCTTTAAATATCATCGGGCCAACTGGCCCTCTGGTTCTTTCAGGCTATGAATACAGCACAGGGATGAGTGGTTGGCTATGACTTTAAAGTGTGTTCCATTTATGTAGACTCAAAATTGTTTACAGGCATGGATGACCACCAGACAATCTCGCTCCATCACAGTATAGTTTCTTTCCGCTGGTGACAGTGTTCTGCTCACGTAGACTACTGGATGTTCATTCCCATTGTCATTTAATTGACTTAGAATGGCTCCAATCACCATTAATGAGGCATCCACTTGGATTATAAATTCCCAACTAAAATTTAGATATTTCAACACTGGGCTGCTCTTGAGATATTTTTGGAGCTTATTGAACAACTTCTGGGCCTCTTTGTAACACACAGATCCTTTTTCAGATCCTTGCGTAGGTGAAATAAAGGTTTGGTGATTCCAGCAAACTCTTTGATTAATTGGCAATAGTACCCAACTGGTGGGATTTTTGCCCATATTCCCATCCCGCTAGATTACCAGAAAAAGCTAGGGAAAATTCCTTAAGGCGAAGTGAATTGGAAACCAGTTAGCCAAGTTTCAGAGTAACTACGTTTGGGGTTTTGGTATATTCGCCTGGTCATATCCATTGAGGATCAATCCGGACAAATACTTAAGATCTCATTGAGTGGAGTTGCCAACAAAATAGGGGCATCTGATAGTGATTAATTATCAGGTGTACCAATTAGGATTGGTTGGGTTTCATCACCAACTGGTTGGGAATGAATAGCAAGTTGTGAGGCGAGTGATGCTGCCTGCAGCTAGCAAATTGATCAGTTGGTGCATGACCTGCCTTAATGGGTAATAAGTCACATTACCTAGCAGGTTGCTAACCAAATATGGTTGGTTTGCTTGGATCAAGAAGAAAAGATAGGGACACGTTTTCTGACTTTCCATTTAGGTCTCGAGGATGTCCAATGATGGAATACTAGCCAGGATGGGGAAGACCATCATTGCTGAGATGAGGATGGGTGATTCAATGTCAATGGCTGCCGTTTCATCAAAGAGGTGTCAACTGAGGGTTATATGAACAAATTTCACTATAAATTTTCTAGGATTCACTATAATAAAAAACAGTGATTATGAGAGCAAAGTTATATAGTTCTTATATTTTCATCTGATATATAGTTTAAGTAGTAAACTATCATCAGCTTACATTGTGCTATTCTTCTTTAGGATATTATTGCTGTGTGCAATAATTGGAAGACTCTTAGAGAAAAAAGTAAAGATCTGAGTGGGGATCTAGAGAAGAAGGAGACACAATTGGGGATTGCTGTCAAATGTGTGTTGGACTGAAGAGTCTGTCATCAGTGAATCTCAGCAAAGATTGGGTTGGACAGAATGAGGGAAGGAATCCCTAAGATCATGACATATTAAGTATTTAATTGGGAATACTGGCCGAGCGTTGGGCTGAGATATAGGAATTCATACTCAACTATAGATAATAGTTGTCATACTATTATTGATCAATAATCTATTATATTATACAACGCGGACAAAGTGCACAAGAAAACTGAACCTATGCAGTAAAAATATTAGTAGGTTGTTTGCTCATAATAACCCAACAAGTAAATTTTTATACTGACCATTCCCAAAAAGACTTGAAAATCCCAATAAACTTAATAGGATCGACATCCACTTGATAGCTTCCATTTTCATGGGTTGCAGTTGTAATCCATTAGAGTTTATAACAAGCCCTAAGTATTCAAGTTTTTTTTGAAAAAGTGGCATTTTCTAAGCTTAATTTTTAGATTTGCCACTTCCAACTGCTTGAAAACTTCCTTCAGATGCTCCAAATGATCTGTGAAAGTCCTACTGAAGACATTGATATTGTCTAAGTATACTATCACGCAGGATAGCTTCAGATCACTAAGTATTGAATACATAGCATGCTGAAAAGTTGCTGGCACATTGCATAATCCTTGGGGCATTCTGGTCAGCTGGTATAGTCCTTGTGCGGTAATTACGCAGATTTTTCCTGATCTTCTTTTGGCAAATTGATTTGCCAATAGCCCAAAATCAGGTCCATAGCCAAAAAGTAATTTGCCTCCCCTAGGCAATCAAGTGCATCGTCAATACAGGGCATATAATAGTAAACTTTTTTAGTGATCTTGTTTAGTTGGCGATAGTCAATCACTACTCAATTTGATCCATCCCTCTTTTTTACCAAAAGGATTGGACTTGCCCACGAGCTCAATGATGGAATGAGTAACCATGTTCTGCTAACTTGCTTATTTCATTGCTGACCTCTGCTTCCACTGCTCTTAACCTATGAACAGGTCTCATTCTTATCAGCATATATTTCCCAGTATCAACTTTGTGGAGTACACTTTTTACATCCTAAGTCATGATCATTCTGAGAGAATATCTTCTGAGCTTTTTCAAATAATTGGAGAAAATCCTCCTGCTGATTCTCAGTCAGATTGGCTAGCTGCTCATGATCCACTAATAGGTTGACATTTTTGGTAACTTCTGCCAGCAATCCCATTTCAGGAAATGATCCAAATTCATGAAAAGCGTATAGTTCCGCTGTTAAGAGCAAGTTTAGAAACGCAATGGTCTAATTATTTTTTAATTTTCATTGGCTTCTCTCCCAGATTGGCTATTAGTATTCGTATTTCTTTGTGACCTGGCATTAAGATCCCTGGTGCAACCCACAGTTTGATCCTTGATTTTCCCAGGGATTGATGATTTCTCAATATAGCTGTTCTGGAAGTTCTATCATTAACCTGGTGTTAACTATGATTTGAGCCCCCAGCAGAATAGTGTTCACTCCGTTTGTCTTTAAAGGTATCCCCCAATTCTCCATAATTTCCATCAGCATTGATTTCCAACTTCATCTGATTAATTTATACTAAATGGGTATAATACCATCACTATAAAATAAATTGACAAAGTTGTTCCTCTTTGTCAGCGGAATTTCTCCTTTCCTCTGGTAAACCAAAGGCAACGTCTTCCCAACATTGTTAGGGTGTTTTCTTTGAATTCACATTTCACCACATACTTTTTCAAGAACTCTGTCCCAATAAAAGTATATCATAGTTTGGATTGGCCAGCATTATAGTGGGAGCTGACACCATCAGCAATCCAAAACAAAGTGGTAGTGCACTGTAAGTTCCACATGAGATGGTAACGTCTGGTCCAGCTGTTCCATACTCTTTTTGGTGCTCCAAAACTGGTGAGATTTTCATATATTTCACTAATTTGGTAGAAATGATGTTTATTGGCGCTCCACTATCAATTATGGCTCAGACTCTTATCCTATTGACTAGAATATCGACATATAGGTCCACTCCAAGTACTGTAATAAAGTTACTACTGAATGGATAGTGGCCTTATTTGCCAAATCAAGTGTGGATTATTTTGAGGATAAATCGGGGAATGACTCCATGGTTGCGCTGATGGGTAAATATATGTTAGCCTCATCCAACTTCGTTTTGATTAAGTCTTCAGGGCTCTCAGAAGATCTAAATTTCTCAATAGCTGTTGTATGTAGGGTTGAGCAACCTCACTAACAATTTTGGGATTGATCCCCTTTGCTTTGGCTCAAGTTATAGCATTAACATCCAAGTTAACTCCCTGATGGAGTGGATCTGGAGAGTCATCATCCACGAATAGGTCAGAGATAGCAATTTCCTCTTTCATTATGTCAGGCAGGACAGGTTTATCAGCAGTACTAGATTGTCCTTGATCTAGACTGCTGGTCCTTTTCCCGAATCTGAACCAGTTTCTTGGGTTTGAACAATATTAGTCTGATCCTTTGGCTTTCTTTCCTGACACTGGGAAATTACATGGCCTGACTTCCCACATTGGAAACATCGGGTTGGCGATTTGTCCACTTGTTTTTGAACTTCAGGTTTACTTCCTGACACAACTTGACTCTCAGATTCTTTAGATGGTTCAGTGAATCTGACAATATTTTGAGCCTTCATTTGAATTAATTTAAAAGTACAATTGGGAGCATCAAACGTGGTTCCAAGAATCTTCAGATGGTCCACCATCTGAGAGATCATTATTTGAGTCACTAGCGCTGCCATCATAATCTGATGCAATTCTTGTTAGGGCTGAAATGCTGACTGCATGGCTATGCGTGCATTAAAGTCACTTAACACATTCGCTCCTGCCAAGATCTGAGCTTCTTGGTAAAAACGGTTGGTGAAACTAGCCAGGGTCTCATCTTTGAGGAGTTGGATACCAATGAACTCTTGTTTATGATTTGCCATCCAAGTAGGGCTTCCAAACTTCAACATAATGGCTGCTTTGGCTTCCGCATACAACTAATTATATCCATTGAGGTGAGGTAGCACCAGATTTTGGCAGTCTGTGCTAAGGCAGTTCATTACGGTCACCACCTTTTGACAGTCCACATAGCCAAACATGGTCATCTCAAATAAGTGGGAAAACGCCGAGATGTTATCCCAGTGAAAGGTTGGCAATTTCAGCATATTTAAAAATTCCTCAGTTGCTCCGCTTATAGAAGATCCTGACCCAGCTAAATGAGAAGCCATAAGAGTGACTTTGGGAGTCATTTTCAACACACCAGCAAATAGTTTAGACATGTTTTGGGGCAGAGAGGTCTTCTTGATTGGCGTTTCACATGTCTTTGCTTCAGCCTCATTTGCCTCAAATTGTTCACAATCACATTTGTGTTTCACCAATTTCTCAATACGCTTGGTCATTTTTGCTTTTCTTCATGAAACCGCCAGATGTGTTCTCAATCTGCTTCCCATTCAGTTTTCTAAAAAGAAAATTTATTTAACAAGTTTGCCCTCTTTCCGCTTCAAAGAGGCAACTTTCCCTCACAGGTCGTTATTCACTATTCCCAATTTTTTGAGCATATTTTCAACCTTGATCATACGATCCTCTAATGTACTAACATTGGCTTGAGATGCTGAGCTGAGCACATTTTGTTTGATGGCCTTTAGTTCCGCCCAGAGCTTCTGAAGCTCTTCCTTATATTAATCGTTATTTAAATTGGCTTTTGACAACTCAACTACCCCTATAGTGAGCACTAATGTTAAAATCTTGGCCTGTATGGTGGCTCGCTTCTGGCCCTAGATTTCAACTACACAGATTTGTGGATCCTTGTGTTGATTATTTGATTGAATTTGAGTAGCTGGGGCAATAACAGTATGAAGATTATTATTAGAGTCAAAATCCAAAAGCCACGTTGAGTGAAAAGTCCAATGCTAAACTGGTGCTTCTTTGTCTTAAAGATGTTCTGGTACTGGTAGGGAACACCTTCCCTATTCTCTTCAAGCAGAGCCAAGTGGAAACTTGATAGTAACAATATAAGTATATCTGATCCTTGCACTCTTCTCTTAAGAGTAATGTTAAAACAATCAATGTTAAAACAACTAAGTTAATATCAATTTTCAATCTACCTTTATTAGGGAATAGTTTGGGGTTTTTATAGTTAAAATCAGCACACAACTTTTCAGCTGTCCGCTGAGAATTATTTGGGCTCCTATACTGGTTTTACCCTCAGTGTTAGGCACCAAATCTTGTCAGGTACCATTGCCTTGGGTTTCTTAGGCAGCATAATCCTCGGGTGTTCAGCAGACCAAACATTTGGTATTAGGTACTTGAAACAAATTGTTTTGGCTGATGACGATTCTACTCTTCCTCTGGCGTTTGAACATTTTGTTATTTTCCAATGACTCCAATCTGTTCTGCTCTGAATAATTCCCTATAATTCAACCATTGTGTGTTATTCCAATATTGAATTATTACTTGATTTCGTTGTGGATGATGCCAATGAAAATCTCATCTGTTGGCAGCCTCAAATATCATCGTGGATAGCCAATGATAATTTATTAGTCAGTGACCTCTAATATCATCAGGGATGATTTCTGACAATAATCGCATCAATAGACCACTATTGCCAATCCTATATGATTATAACTTAACTGTCAAATCTTATACTCGGTCAAAAGGTTGGATTATGTTGTCATCTGCAATTCTGACAGCAACAATCCTCATATCATTGGTCCTATTTCTCAGTGGGTCAAAACCTGCACAAAAATGGCTTATGGCATATCTTAACAATAACGCCAATTTTATAATAGTTGGGCTAAGGCGTCATCAATTTGGGGATATGATAACTATCCTTCATAGTAAGGTTGTTCAATTTACAGTAGCACATAACTACCCAATGACCTCCGTTTTTCTTTTTTATCAGTAGAACTTAGGTTGACTAAGGGCTTTGTGATGGCACCAGCAACCCAGCGTCCAACAACTAATTTTAGCTCTGTTTGAATCTTTACCTCCTCTTTTTTTGATTTACGGTAGGGTTTAGATCAGATGGAATGATCTCCCTAACATCAGTGGTACGCTTCCAACCTTTCATATGTCCATAGTCATTATCAGATTTGGAGAGGATATCGCTATAGGACTCAAATAACCTATAAGCTTTATTAAGCTCTTCAGGGGTTAAATAATCAGAGATTTGAACAATGGGCAAAGTACATAACGATTGATCAACAGTTAGGCCCATATCCGCCATAGATCCAACACAGTGGGCTTTCTTGATTTCCTTAATGGGTATCAAGCAGGCCTCTTTTAATCTCTTTTTGTTTTTTATGACCATGTCCTTCTTGGTGAAAGTTCCCAACAGGATATTGATTGGCGCTGATAAGCTGGGTTTAGCACGCCTAGAAAGACTCTAGCTCAAGAGGGCTAACTTCGTCAGGGTTGGTCAGGTGCAATAGACAGTTGTGGGGTCTTTGAATTATAATCTTCATGTCAACTACCCTTTGTTCACCCGCCTTGATTACTACCTCTTCAGACGCATGGAAATTATACTTTCTAGAGCATCCACTGATTGAGGCAACATCTTGCTGTTGTGTCCTGCCGTTGTGTAATGTAGGGATAAGGCGGATGAGGGGTACTCAACAGTGCAAGAGGTATCTTTTTGTTGAGCTCTTCGTTGGTTATAATAAGAGGAACCTTGTAGTTCATCAGGGAAAGATAGCCCTGCTTCAAGTTAATAACACCTTAATATTTGAGCATAAACTGGTTTCCAATAAGTAGATCATAGGTATTATTGGTTAAGGACACCGCTGGAGCTGACAAGATAAGCTTCAAAAATGAATGGGCAGAGAAGAGTACGCCCCAATGGCATGGGTGTTGTTTGGGCCCACAGTTCTAAACTCTTGGACGTAGTAAAGGTCAGGGGCCAGCTTAGTTTTTTGATGAGCTTGGTTGACACAACGTTCACAGGGGACCCCATGTCAAGGATAGCCCTAGCCTGCACTCCATTAACAATGACCTCAACTTTAGTTAAAGTTCCACTCAAGGTGGGGGGAAGAACGGGGACCTCCTTTAGATGAAAAGTGGAGGCAAGTTGTTTGGCAGTTCCAAGGTATTTCTTGGGTAGACTGCAGGGTTTGAACACACCATAGGATTAAATTAGTGAGGCAATGGGCTGATCAGCGTCACTGGAAGTGTTAATAATCTCAAGACCCCTCAACACTTGTCGGAGACAAGCTTATAGGGGGATCTTAGCTCAATACACTCTCTCCAGGTTCAATTGGTCAGGTACCTCCACTTCACCTGGGGCTCCTAAAACATAATGACCCATATCTTCGCCACCCCTTCAGATCCATCATCAGAGTGGTTATCAATGCATGTTATGGATCCCATAGGGGGTGAGGTAGGTTTTTTGACTTCCTTATGGAATGATAGGTCCTGGGGTTGCTCCTCCACCTTATTAACTTTTAAGGGAGGCGTTGAAATTGTCACATCTCAATTTTTGACCTTCAAAGTAGTGTTTTTGTGCTGCCTCATGAAGACAGGTTTCAGGATAGAGTTATCTGGATGAGAGATCAAGGAATATAGCATTGCGGAAATGGATGCTTTATCTAAGCCAGCTTTGAGTCAATCAGTGGCTGTGTGTTTTCTGTGAAACAGGCGGTTTAACTTTTATGACCTGATCATTTAACCCATTGTTTTTTTAGTACTAGATAACCCATTGTTAGTGGGGACAATTAGCACCTGAGAAAGAGGTTTAGGCTTAGGAGCAGGCTTTGTAACCACTTGGGAAGGCTGCTATGGAGAAAAATATGGACAAGGCAAAAAAAAAAAATTGCTTTCACCAACTGGGTTTTTGAGCTGAAGTTGAAGGGAATAGCTGACACATAACAGCCATTACCATCTGATTATTATTATGGAAAGAAGAAGCAGTTTGTGATGGCAACCCTGCAGGATCAGGTTTCTAAATGGAAGCAGCTGTAGTATAGGCTAAATTATTTGGCATAGAAGCTTAGCTCAGAGACCCTTGCATAGGGTCAAGTTCTTAGATATCAGTCACCGCTAGCAAGGCTTCCTTGATATCTCGTCAATTTTTGAAAGAGCATTTATGGAAGAGAGATGCATTGCCAATGAGGGATGGAACGCCAAGACAGCCAAGATAGCCGCAATAGCATCGTCTAGGGGTAGCATTTTTTCAAGCAGTAAGGTTGAGCTCTAATGTAAAAGCATTCAGCAAAAGAGGTGATTGATTCTCTCAGTTGCAGGATAAGGCACATAGAAACCTGTTTTTCCTTTTCAAACTTTGTAGGGAGCCAAATTCCTCAGTGAGTGCTTGCTTCACCTCTGACAAGGTGCTGAGGGTGGGCATGTATGAAAGCATTATCTCCTGAGCTCCAAGACTCAATCAGGGAAGAAGGTACCTAATTTTAAGATGGTCCATTGCTCCTTCCATAGCAACTTCATACATAAAGAGATGAAAGCAACACTTCCCTCACCCAGGGGTAGACTTGTCCCTAAAAGGTGGTTTATAGAATGGGTGCTGCTCAAGTATTTTAAAACAAGACAAAGCACTTGCTAGCTGGAGCTCAAGAATGGCTAGCTGGGGGTTTATTTCCGCAAGGAGCTCATGAGGGCTACTGACCCACCAACCTCCATTTTTTGTTGATTTTTGTGGTGTACAGGTTCCCTTGTAGCAAGCACCACTTGTCAAAATCCTGGCGTTTTTTAACACTTGATGGTGCCAATGACACATGATTTGACAATTTTAAAGAAGCAGAATAGAGAAAATCATAACTGCTGGTAAACAAATTAGGGTACTTTTTAGTAACCACTTAAATAAACAAAGAAAAATCAGACTATGAAAAAATAAGAGGTTTTTTTGTTATTTTGTTAGTAGAAGTAAAGGGGTAAAAAGTTAACCCTCTTATGATGTCACTGCTTAGTATTTAAACTCATCTAGGTCTTGATGTGCGATTTGCATCATATTCATTATTAGGTTCAAGCATAATTAGGAAATATGGGAATTTAACCTATCGGAGCTCTCAAATCTTGGCCTGCTTTAACGGAATGGCTGATGGAGGGTCAATAGTAGGTATGACATGTCTATGAGGAAAAGGTTTTATATATTTGAGCCAATCACCTTGGTGGAAAATAGTTGCACCTTAAGGAAGCCCCTCTAAGGCTATAAAAGGGGGTGTTTGTGGCATAGGTACTTGAATTACATTAGAATTGGGCTGGGGAGGAACCTCCAATGGATTCCCTGATTTTGCCACATGTTGGTGAAGTTCACTTACCTGAATTCATGCTATTTGGCTGAGTATTATTAATAAATGTATGGCCCCATTATATAAGGTTCCACCAAGAATTGGACAGGGTCCTTTGGCTAATTTTGTCCTTATTTTTATCCTCAATTTATACTGGAATTGTAACAATCAGGTTGAACCAGTCATTACATTTGAATCAAGATTCAGATTCCCAAATCTCAATTCAAAACGCTATTTTGGGTTTTTGTGGTTCATGCAGGGCTTAGCGCTGGACTGTGCCCTCCAAAGCTATTCTTTATGCTCTTAGGGGAGTAAAGAATAGTGTGGGAGGGGCTCCCTGGCTGGTGACCTTTCAAAGATCAGGCCCACATGATTCTGAACTCAGTTCAGAATGTTTTGTCATTTCCTGCCATCATATGGGTCTCTCTAGTGGCCTTGGAGCTAATCTTACCTTGTCTTACCTGGCATCCTGTTCAACCTAGTTTGTATCCTTAACAAAATGTTGGGATTTGGTGTTAAACTGATCAACCAAATACTCTGGTTTTTTTGTGTCATTCATGGTTCCCTATGTTATTGGATTAAATTTGTCCTCATGTTTGTTTTCGTTATTATATAGAGCAAGGCTAATTTTAGGGCCAGATCCTTGCTTACCTGTGTCATCTTTTCTTGTTTTGAATTTCCCTAAATCTGAGGTTAAATTGGTGAGTACGTGGAGTCAAAACTCTTAGCTCAAGGGAATTCATCAGGTAATCTTTCTGCATCAATTTTTATCCGTTGATCTAAAGGAAAGATGGCAGTTAAAAAATGAGATGTTTTCAATTGTTACAGGAACACTCTCATTATTTAATCAGACTTGTAATTTTCTAACAGAAGTCCTAGCCCTGGACCTCCAACACCAACACTGGTCCAGGGCAGCAAGGCCAACTTTGCATGGGCACTCAAACTTTACAACTCCTAACTCATCCAGCCTATTCACATACATTGCAAAACACCCCAATTCCATGGGCCCACATGGGATCCCCTCACTTTAAACGCCTCCTCTGCACCATTTGGCACTTAGGATGGATGGTCACAATAATGGTCACTAGTCAGGGAAGAGCAAGACCCAGATCAAGTTACACACTAAGGAAGCAGGATCGCCACCCCCAGAGTGACACACACAATAAGATTCCAGACATTTCAAGAGTTGGCTACCTTGATCCCTTGGAAATCCCTTATGACCTCATAACACAAAAGATAATATAGAGGATCACCCATCACCCACTCCTCTAGCCAAGGGTAAGAGCAAACATCTGGATATATCTCAGATGAATCTAAAGAACAGTGGACCATTACAACACTTTTCATTTGACCTTTGCAGTTTGTGAAGGGATAGCACCCTAAACCACAGCCTTGAAGCATGCCTGCCATCAAAAGCCATATGGCTTGAAGTTGCATGCCTGTTTAAAACCTACAACAGCTGGGAGCTATCATTCTCAAGAAGCCTCCTCTCACTCCAACATGAGTCCCCTATACCACCCATACTCTTCTCCCTCATAGTAGCCATTGCACAGTGGACTATACACACAGTCTTTCTGGATACCTTTAAAGGAACAGTGCCAACCATCCATGGGACAATCAACAGATTTTATCTACACCTAATGGAACATTTCCAAGCCTGGCTCTATGGATACATGAAGCCAAAGCAACAAAGACTCATTGAGTTATGGTTCCCAATCTGGTTTTTACATGCAGGCCCCTTCCTCTGTACCTGCTCTATAATAGGGGAAGGCCCCATGGAATAGGATACCCAATCCCCACTACACCCGTTGGTACCAGCTGATAACAAGAATAGCTCATCTAATCTGGGGTTTCTCATAGTTCCACTCTAGTATCTTTTCCCCAACCCTAGTGTTGAGTAATTGACTGGACCTAATTGTCGGATATTTGATAGGGACATAATAATGTTAGCATGCTTAAAACTTATTATGGATCATATCAGATATCAGCGATTATGGACCAGGTATATTCTAAGCTTATGCAAAGCTTAGGATCCGCGGCCTAGCAATTTCACTTAATAATATTTGATTATGATGACATGGGCTTGAGGGCTTTGTTGGTTAGGTCAGACTTAAATTAAGTTTTGACTTAATAACTTGGGCATGTGGGCTTTGTTGGTTTATGTCAAAATTAGTTTTTAATGTCAGTCGGGTTTTTGATCAAATTAATTACTAATTAGTGATACAAATCGCCTTAGTATGTGCAGCCAATTACATGTGAAAGTGAATTGGTTCAGCTATTTTGAAGATGTGTCCAAAACGCCATCTCGAAAATTATGACAGTGTTTACTCTGACCCTGAGGCTGAGCAGGATGCCCTGAGTTGAAGTATTTGTAGATGTTATTACAAACATTTTACGTGGCCAAGTGCCAATGAGAATGAGACATCATGGGTAAGATGTGGTGAACATTGAACTCTATAAATAACCCTCAAGTTGATACTAATAAAAAACATTCAACTAATGGACTTGTTTATAATTTACCTTATAAACTTTTTTGTTTAGTACTTTCTTTTGTATTAGTAAATTTTTATTTGGGATCAGTAGGATCAGGGCGGTGTGCCATCGTCCAAGTAAAATGACAGGGTATAAGATTTGAGTACTACCAAGAAGTCATAGCTTAAATTTTAATCACCATCCTGTCTATAGTCCCCATACAATAGATGCCCAAAACTTTACCCTACGATTAGAGAAGAACCAGCCATCAGAATAAAGCCTAAAATTCAACAAGTGGCACTCATGGCTGGGACCGCAGATGGTGACCGCGCTTAACAGGGGAGCAATTCAAATCAATTATTCAGAACCATTGCCGGCCCCAATGGAAATACTGAAATGACTGTGTCCCAGATTAATTGGGAGGATGTACCCATTATTACCTATCCCAACAATCCCATTTCACCTGAAGATCTGGAACGTCTTGAGCAGCTGTTGTTAAGAGGGTATCAATTAGGACAAGGGCCCGCGGACAATAGTAGCAACCCTTTTCATTGCCAACAACAGCAAGATGTGTTGTGGATGAGATATTTTGCATATCATCAATTAAGTGTAGCTCAGATCCAAAACAATTTAATTGGGATAGAGAATATCGCCCAACACTTAATTGAATTTGTACAAACTTTTCTCTCTCATTGCAATCACTTTTGCAACTTATTCAATTCAAGTCTGAATTTAGTTTGATAATCTCACAGAGGAGACTAGTCTGCGCCCATGTCAGGGAGCAGTTGGGCAAGTAAGGTAAGAGGCACAGGTGGTAGGCCTGTAAACTCCAACATTTGAATACGCCCCGGAGAAACTGGCGGATTAGATAAAAATAAAAAACTGGTGGTTACTATTTCCCCAGAAATCCTCACTTGGCAGGTGTGATGTAACCAGTACATCAACACGCCGCACTCTCAACCACTCTCATCAGTGGAATATGGAGTCCAGGTGTTCCTGGATATCCAACAAACAGCTTTATGGAAAAATCTGTGGGAATGTGCACACTTATTTCCTGACTGCGGTGTACGTTGCACCTCACTCCATGTCACGCGGTTGGATGGATCTCAGTTTCAAAAACAAGGAGGCAGCAGATGTAGCTGCTGCGGTGCGCGTTGTGATTGACCACCTGAAGGACAGCGGGTCATCAAAACCAAGCGCACCAGATGGACAAAATCCAACCAAATTTTCCTCACGTTTGACTTTTTGCCCACTACAGTCAAGCGTGCCATTCTGGAGCAGCGCCTGAAAGATGGCCTCACCATATACGGCGAAATACAATCCTTTGAGATGCAACGCTTTACGCTGATGCCACACCTGTGCACTGGCAAAGCCATTGCAGTTCTGACTCCAACCAAGGAGATTGCAAAAGACCTAACCCAGATCCCGCACTTCACTTATGTTAATATTGAAGGGCATACCATTCACCCTTTCTGGGTAACCATAGACAGCGCACCCCCCATCTGCACCCACTGTGATGCGTTTGGCCATAAGGCACACGCATGCCCCACCAAGGAGGGCATCACATTCCAAGAGCACCCCTCGGCAGCCATGGCCAATGGGGAGGCGCACAATGAACCAACCTAGTACCAAAGAGGCCTTCCCGTGGGGAGCACAAGGCTGCTACTTACTAGTAAAGCCTGTCTCCCCTCAAGAGCAAAAGAAGGCCAAACAGGCCCACAGGGCCACAGCCAAGGAAGCGGCTAAAGTCACCTCTGCTATCCCACACTCCCAACGCCAGGAGGACATTGAAACCTTCGCGGTGGAAGCAACTTGGAAATCCCTCAACCAATCAGATTGGGAGGCCTAAGCCAATTGAGCCACCCAATCTGAGGGTCCGATGGGTGACTTGATCTCACCTGACATTTGCAACCAAGCCCCAATTGAAACTGACTTAGTCTCCAACCTACCTGAAAAAAAATTTAACCCAAACGTTAGTGCACCAAACTCATCCACACTGCAAAGTATTTTGTTTGACAGCAGGAAAACAAAAAGCAAAGGCAAAAGCCAACGTGAACCTGTCTGCTAAAATTTACAAATCTACCGATAGTGTTGCTGCAAACACCTGTGCCACTGTGAAGGCCCATGGGGATCCAGAGGAGGCTGGTGGGCCCAGGTGCCCACCCCCTCACACCTAAGGTGCGATGGGGGAAGCCTTCACTTTAGGGACGTTGAATATTGCTGGACTCAAGGCCTCACCGTCCCAGGCTAGGAAACTGAATTTTTTACAAAAAAATTTACCCGTGGACATCCTGGCCATCCAGGAGTCCCACTGTCCGCGAGGTTCTGAGGACGCTTGGAAAACCATGCTCCTCCCTTCCCTATCCTTCTGGTCTGAGCACTGTGGGGTGCTTGTTTGGAAAAACAATTTTTTTAAATTTTTATCATCTGAATCCTTCCTCGATGGCTGAGTCCTCATTGTTACATTTTCATGGGCTGATGTAATGCATGCTATCATCAACATTTATGCCCTGACCTGTGCACAAGAGCATCAGGAATTTTTCTTGTTGGTCAAATCCCTTCTGTTACCCCCTGACCCTTTCATAGTTGGCGACATGAACTGTTGGCTAAACACACCCATGGACCGTTGGCCTTCCTCATCCCACACTTTCCAGGGTCACATAGAACTTCGCGTTCTAAAGGCCACCCTTGGGTTGCTAGACACGCTGCATCACAGGCTCCACTACTCAAGAACATGACGTGCCCCCACATTCACAATGGCCAATTAAGGTCCATGTCCTGCATTGTCCTTATCCTCATGCTGGTGAAATTTCAATCTCATTTTTCCCACTTCCACACATCAAAAATCGATTTCTCTGACCACCGGCTGGTCTCGATAACCTACCACTTACCCATCACAGTGGCTAGGGCTCCACATTGGTGCAAACTCCGGCCATCCGAACTTGTGTCACCAGGATTTTCCACTTGGGTGGAATCAGCAACTTTGGCAAAAGAGTTTATTACACCGTTTTGCTTGGACCCAATTTCCACATGGTCAGCCTTCAAAGAGGATACCATCTGCCACACTCGCCACCTCTCCTCCTGATGCTCAAGAGCTACATTGGCCATCATCTCGTGTGCTCTGGCAGAGTTGGCACACCTGGAGTCCAACATCCTAGCCACAGGCTACAGCCCTGCTTGGGGCTGGAAGTGGGCAGAAGCAGCCGCCCACCTTAACGCACTTGAAAGGCAACACAAACATCAGGTTTGTGTTCAGTACAGGGCCAAACACATTACTTAGGGTGGCATGTGCTCCGTTTATTTTTTTAAAAATTTTTTTGCACTGCACCAGAGCATGGCCTGCACACAGGTGTGGAGGTTGGATAATTCCGTCATGGCTAAGCCAGCCAAAGTGTTGATCAAAATATAAAAGTATTACTCTGAGTTGTACCAATCTGATCTAATTCAGCCAGCCAAAATGGCGAAATTTCTCAATAGCATGCACATCTGCACTGTTTCCTGATACCCAGAGTTAATGAATTTGATTACTCCAAACAAACTCTGGTCCACTATCTGCGGTGCACCAAATAGGAAATTCCCAGTCCCTGATGGCATTCCATATGAGTTCTATAAGAAGTACTTCATATATTTATCCTCACTGTTGCTTGCCTCTCTTAACCAGAGCCTTTTGGAAATGCACCTCCTATCAGGAGGGCAAGAGGCCTTCACCATCACACTCTTCAAGAAAGGTGATAAGCTAGACCTAGCCAACTGGCGCCTCATTTCTTTAACTAACATGGATACAAAAATTTTAACTAAAATCATGGCTAACCGTCTAGGGATTGTAGCATCTGCCACCATCTCCCCAGAACAATTTGATTTCATACCCAGAAGGTCGATTTGGGACAATGTGCAATCTGTGGCTAATGCATGCCAGTCCACGGCCTCTGGGGCACTTGTATTTTTGGACCAACAGAAGGCCTATGCTAGAGTAAACTGGGAATACCTCAGGGCCTGCCTCCACCAATTACGCTTGCCCCCTTGTTTCATCAGCTGGGTAATGCTGCTTACGGAATCTGCAACAATGGCAGTGCGTGGCCCTGGCTTCCTCACGGAAGTAGTCCACCCTCAAAGGGGCCTACGCCAAGGGGACCCCCTTAGCCCACTCTTATATAACTTCAGCCTTGACCCACTACTTCAAAACGCGAATGCCCGCCTCACTGGGGTCCATGCACCAGGACAAGCCCCAGTCAAGATGATGGCGTTTGCAGATGATTGTGTGGTCAGGGTGTCTAATAAACAAGATGCACGCGCGCTTGAAGCTCTCATCCAGGAGTATTCCCGGGTAAGTAATGCTGCACTTAACACTTCCAAAACTGAAATTATCCTCCTTGGTCGGTATCAAACCTGCTGGGCCCCAGCGACCAGTGCCCAGCCTGGCTCATCTGCTTGCACACGTGCTCGCCTTCCCTGCTCACCCCACTCCGCCCCACTTGTGCTCCCCTTCGCGCCACGCCCTACCATAGGGCCTGTCCGCCATCTGGGCATGTGGGTGGAGGCAGGAGGGTATGCCTCAGCAGTAATGGAAATTTATATTCTAGACAATGTGACAAAGCGCATCGCCTCCCTCAGAGCCCACCCTACTTCCCTTACTGGCAGGGTTGTTTTAGCCAACTTTATGCTCCTCTCCAAAGTCTGGTTTGGAGCCCATGCAATCGCCTTCTCCCCGGGTTTTTTCAAGTCTATGTATGCCCTTCTACAAGGGAGGCTATGTTCAGGCCGCCCACCACCAGTGTGGCTTGAGGTCATGTTTGGCCCTCGTTGTCATGGTGGCATGGGCCTGCTTGACTTTAAAGCCCATGCTGCCAAAATCCTGGGCACCTGGATTGCGGCTGTCACCGCTCCTATGCTCCCCTCCCAACACTGGTCCCACGCGGCCCACTCCAACTTCTCCCGCGCCCTGGGCCTTAACAATCCATCGAACCCTCACTCCTTGATGAAATATCTGGCTTCCCACCCATCGGCCACAGGTCCTCATGGTACTAAAAGCCACTACAGACGAATCCTCCTCTTCATGCAGAGCGATGAGTGGAGAATCTGTATTAATGGACACACAGCCCAGAGAGGCCGCCCCTCTCCTCGGTTCACACAGGAGGTACAGGGTTTACCCATTCAAGATGGCTTGATCCCCACACGGCTCAATGTCCTATCCAGGGTGGACTACCTGGACATGATGGACATCCCTTATTCCCTTGAGACCCAGAAGACTATTTGGAAGTACGCACACCACCCTCTGTTGCAGCCTCAAATCCGTTCCCATGTGTGGCGCTGCCTGAGGCGGGTGTACCATATGGCTGAGTGCTCTAACGCTTTACACTCATCCTGCGTCATGTGTGGCCAGTATGGAACGCTGTTTTACCACCTGGAGAAGTGCCCTATCTCTAAAGCGATATGGCGCTAAGTTTAACGTCTGCTTGGCCAGGATCAAACACATTCCTTCAGTCTGTCAAGAGATATGTTTGCTATATCCATGGTATCCCCTCTTCCACCCTCCCTCCATGCTCTGGTGGTCACAATCACCATGTGGACTATCCACACGATTGTCTTGGATGTCATCGCAGGCTCCACCCTCACCCTCCCAGAAGCTGTCCACAGATTCTGGTCCCATTTGGTAGACCACTTCCAGGCGTTGATGTTTGGGTACCTCCCATCGCATCGCCATCAGCTGGTCTCCTCCTGGTTCAAGTTTGGTTCATCAACTCAGACCCCTTCCTCCACATGTGTTCAATTGTGGTTACGGCCCCTTTACACGTTCCCTCCTCCTCCCCATAGTGGCGTTCCCGCTAGCAACAAGAGATAGCATTGCTTCTCTGGGGTGCCTTCCCTGTTACTAAGTTTAGCTTTCTTTTGTGTCTACACTCGGAAGTGTCCATCCCCTGGTCAGCCTTCCCCACAATAAACTAAATTAAATTAATTGAATTCGTACATCCCACCTCTAGAAATTCTCAGATGACAATCACCCGCCATCATGCAGCCATTAATGAGTTGGTGAACTTCTCTTGCAACTCCAGCCAGGTGGGCCAAATTTTAAATGAGTGATTGGAAGCCAACTTTGCTGAGGTCCATTCGAGTTTGGAGGCAAATTACAACTTAGCCACTTCGGCTAACGACTGGGTAGCAGTATTAGCACAAGAGCAAAATGACAGATTGCATCCTATATTTGAAAATTTCTTAGAGGATATAGGAGTCACCAAATCTTGGGTCAGCAATATCACTCAGACTTCTATTAATGCTTCAGAGTCCATGAGGCTTAATCATGAAGCCCAAGAGGCGCAATTAAACCATAACAATAAATTTTGTGACCAGTATCGATGCCTGAGTGCCCAAATTTCACAGATGAAGGATGAATACACTGGAAAAATCAATTATTGGCAAACACAATTTGAGGACCAACGGGTGAAAAATGAGAAAAATCAAGACTCTATTAATCGTCTTAATCTACAGATCAATAATCTCAATGATGATGTTAATGTTATTAATGAGTCAAACAATAATCACCATGGAGAATTGAACTAGTGCAAGAAGGCAATAAAAGAAAAGGACCAAGTGATTTCCACCTTGCAACTACAAGCTACTAGCTTGAATGAGAAAATTGCAAAATTTAAAGTTAAAAAACTGAAATCATACCAATTGGGAAAATGAAATCAACGAGTGAATTTGAGCTCTGGATGATGGGCATTATCAGTGTGCTACAAACCACTTGACTGGAAATTCTTCCGAATGTTATGAGGACGAAGCTTCAGAAATAGCTACCAAAATGGACGCTGGGCCACGTCAAAAACTACTCTTGCAATATGGTTGCTTTGGCCAACCCTAGCACCTCAAACTGGGATACAATGCCCCAATGCCCTAGTACGCCTGGCTCTAGTCAACTAAGAAGTAATTTTGATAACCAGGAATGGGGAAGCAATAATTATAAACCAGCAAACCTGCTGGTTTTTTGACAAGAATGGAAGTATTACCACATTTGTCAAATGCTTTGAAATGGCCATGCATGGGGCCAGCGACCATAACAAAGCATCCACCATTATTAACTTCTTGGATGAGTGGAGCATTAAGTTGATTATGCCTCACATTGATGAAAATCCAACATATGCCGAAGTCAAGGAGGCCATGCTTCATGAATTTGGAGGTCCAGAATGGATATCGACCAGAAAATCCAAGTTTATGAACATCAGCTTTAAGAAATATGAAGCAATTGACAAATTTGCAGATCGATTCTATTGCGAAGCTCAAGTTCTCTTAGGCACATGGGCTATGGTCAATTTTGACGCTAAGATTGCACTAGAGCATGCAATAGAACCTTACCCTAATCTATCAAACACTCTATTGCCTGCTTTCGTGAAAAACCTGGCAACATCTGAATTGATTGACTATTTGCGCAGATGCTCAAAAAATTATGGCCCTCCTAATACTGGTTACAGATCAGGACCCGCTGCCTTTCGGGAAAACCTTTGAAACCAATAAGAAGATTGACAGTAATCTACCTTTTATAAAAAAGCAAAACTCAAATGCAAGAGCCCAACGGCCAAATGAGTGAAATTACTTGCTTCAATGCAATCATAAAGGTCACTATGCTTCCCAATGCCATCAGCGAAATGTCAACGTAGTCCTTCCCAATACCATGCAGGAGGAGGGAAAAGAACAAGCACAATAATTTGGGACGCTCTATTGTGCCTAAGACACTAGTCCCACCCAATCAACAAGAAAATGATGGCCACAGGGCCTCGTTTAACAATCAAATCAATTCTATTTTAGTATCAAATGAAGATTCCTCGAACATACATGAGGTAACTCGCTCCCAGAGTAAGGTTGTCACACCTGAAGCCTCTGAAGTAGTCGCTAAACCCTATGTGCAACAAATACTTGAGAATATTCCAGCCAATGGGCCGAGCAATGCAGTAGATACCCCAAGCCTGAAAGGGGTCAATATAGCAATACCAATAGACACATTCATCAATGAATGTCCTGGTATTGGGAATACTCTGAAGCACACTCTTAACTCCATGGATTCTTCCCATATTCACTTAGTAAACTCTATTGATTCTTACTACTCTGAGTGCACTTACGTGGACATTCTGGTCAACAAGGTTAAAATTGTAGCTATTGTTGATAGTGGAGCACCTGTAAACATTGTTTCGACGAAGCTGGTTAAGAAATTGAGAAATAGCTCCAGACATTGACCATCATCAAGAATATGGGACCGCAGGCCTTAACAGCACTAAGAGTGAAGGAGCTTACAGCGCTTTGCCACTGCAATTTGGAGCTTTGGTAGTAGCCGCACCCACTATAGTGCTTCCAAATGCCAATTATGACATATTAATTGGAACTAGTTTTTTAAGGACCTACGGGATCTCATGCAATCTTAAAGAAAACATCTTGATGATATTGGGCCAATCACTTCCAATTAATTACTCTCACAATGATACAAAGCCCACAAGCCGTCATGGAAATTTTATCAATATATCTTATGCTGATGGGATAATACCAGTAGGGTATATTCAGCGGGGGAATCAAAGCTGCCCCATGCCAACTGTCATAAACAAAAATTGAGGAATACCTCTACATGTGAATAAGGATGTGACAATAGCTCCAGGCCATCAACTGGTTATGAGGACTGGGACCTAACTGAATATCCAGAAGGACTGTACGGGGAGATTGTATCCCCATGGCATCATTCTCAAATGGAA